>BLSH010037215.1:903529-929356 GCA_018402905.1 Glandirana rugosa
GTCCTTTTCTGACAAAGGATCGGAAAGGCGCCACCACGCGCCCGGACACGCGCAAGCGCGCGTGGGCGCACGAGTGCACGTGCGCGTGCGCGGCCTTTGCCGCGGACCGCCGAGATAAAGTCAGACGTCTCGGACTACCGGTCACGGCGTGGATTGGGAGGCGTAGAACGACGTCGAAGGGCTGTTCCTGTAAGTTCACAGCCGGTAGGACCTGAGCCCCCGGACGTCGACAAAGGGCCGGCAATGGGAAGGTTTCCTGAGTCACTGCGCCTGACTTGATGGCTGACCCGTCTGCCAAACGGATCGACAGTGGACGTTCCTTGGGCCTGAGAGGGACCCGATGCTGTGCAGCAAATGATAAGTCTATGAAACAGCTGCAGGCCCCCGAGTCCAGGATGGCCGACACTTGAATGTCCTTGTCGGGAAGCTGCAGCAAGATGCGGAGGGTTAGGTGCGGCACTGGCCATCAGGCTCTGCAGACTGAAATAGAGCCGCCAGGCGCCGTTTCCGGCGCGTGCGCGTGCACGTGAGCACGCGGGTGCGCGCGAACGCGCACAGGCCCGCGCACCACCGCGGAAAGGCTAGGAAACAGTCTTTTCCTGACATGGTTACTGGAAGTTCAAATTTCGCACCTCATGGCAAAGAACTCTCTGATGAACTGAAAAAAAGAATTGTTGCTCTACATAAAGATGGCCTAGGCTACAAGAAGATTGGCAAGACCCTGAAAATCAGCTGCAGCACACGGGCAAAGACCATACAGCGGTTTAACAGGACAGGTTCCATTCAGAACAGGCTTCGCCTTGGTCAACCCAAGAAGTTGAGTGCACGTGCTCAGCATCATATCCAGAGGTTGTCTTTGGGAAATAGGTGCATGAGTGCTGCCAGCATTGTTGCAGAGGTTGAAGGGGTGGGGGGGTGAGCCTGTCAGTGCTCAGACCATTCGCCGCACACTGCATCAAATTGGTCTGCATGGCTGTCGTCCCTGAAGGAAGCTTCTTGTAAAGATGATGCACAAGAAAGCCGGCAAACAGTTTGTTATAGACAAGCAGTTTAAGGACATGGATTACTGGGACCGTATCCTGTAGCCTGATGAGATCAAGATCAAGTGCTGCTAGCACTGAGGAGCTTCAGTTCTTTGAGGGAACCATGAATGCCAACATGTACTGTGACATATTGAAGCAGATCATGATCCCCTCCCTTCAGAGACTGGGCCGTAGGGCAGTAATCCAACATGATAACGACCCCAAACACACCTCCAAGACAGCCATTGCCTTGCTAAAGAAGCTGAGGGTAAAGGGGATGGACTGGCCAAGCATGTCTCCAGACCTAAACCCTATTGAGCATATGTGGAGCATCCTCAAATGGAAGGTGGAGGAGCACAAGGTCTCTAACATCCACCAGCTCCGTGATGTAGTTATGGAGGAGTGGAAGAGAACTCCAGTGGCAACCCGTGAAGCTCTGGTGAACTCCATGCCCAAGAGGGTTAAGGCAGTGCTGGAAAATAATGGTGGCCACTCAAAATATTGACAATTTGGGCCCAATTTGGACATTTTGACTTAGGGGTGTACTCACTTTTGTTGCCAGCGGTTTAGACATTAATGGCTGTGTGTTGAGTTATTTTGAGGGGACTGCAAATTTAGACTGCTACACAAGCTGTACACTCACTACTTTACATTGTAGCAAAGTGTAATTTTTTTTCACCAAAGAAATGTAGCAGAATACATTTTGGCTGAAATTTATGAAGAACATTTATTTATTAACAAAATTTTGTAACAGAAACTAAGAAAAATGAAGTTTTTCTCTCTTAAATTTTGGTCTTTTTAATTTATTTAGAAAAACATTAAGGAAAAAAAACCAGTGTTGATTTAATAGCACCAAAAAAAAGCTCTAGTTGTGTAACTAAAATGATAGAAGTTCCATTTGGGTACAGTGTTGCATGAGCATGCAATTGTCATTCAAAGTTTTACAGCGCTGAAAGCTGACAATTAGCCTTGGCAGGAAGGGGGTAAAAGTGCCCGATATTAAAGCAGGAGTAGAAGTACCATCTACAGGTTTAAAGGCGAGTAACTCACTGTAGAAGATTGTGAATACTCTGCACAAATAAAAAAGGATAACAGTAATAAAGGTGCAATGCCTTAATATAGCAACAGCAAATGAAGTAATCAAGTAAATAAATAAGTTAACACAACCGCTATAAATCATCTGCATAAAAACATGACAGTGAAAACCACACACAAAAAATGCACAAAATAAACTAAAAAGTCATTTAACTCCAAAAATGTCTGTTTATTGCTTCCACTATCCAAAAAAAAAAAAAGGGGACACCACGTGCAACTGAGGGCAAGGCTCCATTTACACTTGTACAACTCCAAAGTTGTGCCGACTTTGGGGTGCAACCTTGGTGCAACTGGGATACGACTTTGGCTTTGACCCGTGATAATGGACAACTGCTGCACCCAATTTAAGTTGTATAAAATTCAGGTACGACTTTGGACTTGGATACAACTTTGGCTTTGACCAGTGATAATGAACGACTTTCATGCAACTTCTGAGGGTTAACATTGAAGTCTATGGCCCTCAAGTTGCATGAATGTCGCACCAAAGTAGTGCATGAACTACTTTGAAGTGGCTGCAACTTTAGGTCGCACATATATGAATGGTTTTCATTGGAAAACATGGGTACAACTTGTCATGCAACTTTGATGTCCAAAGTTGCATGACAAGTCGCACAAGTGTGAATGGAGCCCAATACTGCACTTACCAACTCACTAGCTGCCAGTGCAGCAAATCACACTTTGAGAATTACCAATCTCAGCTTCCACTCTATGGACATCCTGCTCCATCCATCCACCTGAGGTCCTCTGACTGTAGCAGCGGCCGCCCACCACTGGGGGAGATTCAGAAAAGCCCACAACGCAACTCGATGCAAAAGAAGAACATGCGCAAGGAGTCACGCCTGTTAATATCTAAATATTTAAACATTTAAAACTGGACTCCAGGCAAACATCTAATTAAACAGATCAAATACATATGTTGGTCATAGCGGGGAACCACACTCACATAGGTATTTAGTGAAGTGTTTGCACTGGGGTGAGATCTGCTTGTCATGTGTGGGTCAGCACCCCAAATTACCGAAGGCCTAAGCACTACACCAGGCCCAAAATCGGAAGGATAACACCTTTCCACCTGCCAGTGACAACTATTTAGAGGGAAATAGCGATAAACACTGATTTTCCTTCACAAGTTCTTTAACACACTTTACACTTATTTCAGCCCCGAAGGCATGGAAGGAACCTGCCCTTTCACAAGGCCTAGAACACTCGGGGTCCATGCCCAGGCCATAGGAAAGATCTTGTAAGTAGTGGGCCCCAACCCGGGGTCCCTGCCGCTGAGATGGGTAGACCATACAGCCACTAGTTCACCCCCCCAACATAGCCTCCATCACAAGCCACCAGTGTCTCCTTTCCCAAACTGACTGCTTCTCCTTCCTTAGTATTTATCACTTTCCAATACCCAGATGGTTAACACAAGATGTATACTTCATTCCACATTCCCACACACTGTAGGATTTCACTCACTTGTCATTCCCAATTATAAGACCAGTCACTTCACTTAACCAGCAGCTGCATTTAGGACCAATTCTGTAACAATGCCTGTGCCCTCACTTGTCACGTTTCCTCCCACTGTCCAATATGCCTCCCTATTGGACCAGTGTGAAACATTCAGATAAGCTGAGCTACACCTGAGCACCATGAGCAGACCTCACCAATAGATCCTGCTGCCTGGTAGGCAGAGAGCACTGTAAATGTGCCTAACAATCTTCCTGGTAAGCAGAAAGACTCAAAACTATACTCTCTTCTAGCACCTACCTAGGCGGGTGCTACAATTATATATTTCATTATTTATTGTGCTTGATGGTCTTAAGGTGTTTACTAAACATATATTTTTTTATCTGAGTAAGTAGTGAGCATGTTTGGTGTGAAAATGCTCTAGAGTACTTTTATTTGTTTATAATGGAAAGAGAGTGGATGAGTGAATGGGAGGGAGATGGACAGAGAGATGGAAAGAGTAAGGAATGAGTAAAGGATGGAGGTATAGATTGGGTGACAGAGAGACAGATAGATGAAGGGAGGGAGCAAGGCATGGAGGGATGGTGAGAGAGACAGAAATGGAGTGATGGCGCAAAGGATAGAAGGATGGGGTGAGGGAGGGATAGAGTTATTTTCACTGTAAAAGGACCGGTCACTTAAAAAAGGGCTGTTCTATCTGGTAAGCCGACCAGCGAAAGCTACAGTTATCCACAAAAGAGTCAAAGCAACCACAAAGGAAACGGCAGACACATCATGGAGTGGGCTTCATGCACACAGGACGTTAAAAAAAGTCCTAAAAACGTCAGTAGCTTATCAGTGATTTTTTTCAGCTTTTACCAGCGTTAAATTACCGGCATTTTTTTTTCACGTTTTTAAAGGGCCAGAGTTTTTTTTTTTCTCAATTGATCTAAAACATCCAAAAACATTGGGGATCGACGTTTAGCCACGTTTTTGAGTGTTTATGGGCATTTTTGAGCGTTTGAACATTTTTACAGCTGAAAACCATCTCTCAGAACCCTCTGGTCTGGGGTTTTTTTTACAGCTCAAAAACGTCACTACTAAAAACAGTTGATAACAGCCTAAGTGTGCATGAACACATAGGATAACATGGTGGAGGGTTTATTGACTGTAGAAAAAAAAGTCTGCATTTAAAAACAGCTGCTGTAAAAAAGTCAAAAACAGTCCTGTGTGCATGAGGCCTTAAAGTGACACAGAGCATCAAGCCCCATAGCTGGTGCATAGACTCAGGTGCAACAAGCCACATGACTAGTGATGAGACCTTCTTCACAAACATTGATTACAGTGCAAAAGACAACGTTTTCCGAACAAACAGAAAAGCATCACCCCCGAAGGTAATGGCCAGGGCTTCCTGAACTGCATTACACCACAAGGCAAGTACAGTATCCTTGTAAAGAAAGTGCTGTATGTTCCAGAACTAGAAGGCAACCATTTATCAGTGAAAAATCTTGCAAACAATGGTCTCACAGTTAAGGTCCAGAGTGATGAATGCACAATTCACAGTAATAAGCAATTCCATGCAAAAGGAAAACTGGATGATCACCTATACAAGCTCATCACCACAGACCAGCAAGCCAATATAGTCTCTAATGACTTACACAGCAAATGTATTCACTTATGGCACAGACGGCTGGGACACAGAAATCCAGAAGCTATATAGGACATTATAAACAGAGGCTTGTCAGTAGATTTGACAATAATGCCTTGCAAAGTTCTCATGAAATGCAAGTGCTGTATTGAAGAAAAAGCTACACAGGCTCCCCTTCCAAAGGAATCTCAAAGAAAAACTACCCACCCCCTGCAGCTCATACACAGTGATGTATGCGGTCCAATGAAAACTCCCACGTCAGGCAGGAACAGATATCTGCTGACTTTCATTGATGATTATTCCAGGTACACAAGCACTTATCCGATGAAACACAAGAATGAAACATCAGAGAAACTTCAAGAGCTTGTTGCAATGTCTAGCAACAAATTCCAATGCAAACCAGGAATAATACGCACCAACAATGGGGGAGAAAACATAAGCAAAGAAGTATCCTCATACCTGAAGAGACAGGGAATAGTACACCAGACAACAACACCAAACACTCCTGAACAAAACAGTGTAACAGAAAGGAAAAATCCCACTCTTATGGAGATGGCCAGGTGTATGTTGTCAGATGCCAACCTGCCTCAAATACTGGGGGAAGCAGTCATGACTAGTGTTGAGCGAACCCGGACTGTAAAGTTCGGGTTCGTACCGAACTTTGGGGTGTCCGGGATCCGGACCCGAACTCGGACTTTTCAAAAAAAGTCCGGGTTCGGGTCCGGGGTTCTGGTAATATTACCAAAAGTTCTGAAAATTGCTGTAAAAAAGTCCAGGAAAGTCCTAGAGGTCTGCAAAAGGAAGGAAAATGGGGGTAAGGGTGGGACAAGTGCCCTACAAAGAAATGGGGACAGGGAAATAACTAAAAGCGTTTTTAAAAAAAATAAAAACATTAAAAAAATCAAAAATGGAGGTGGATGTGGACCATCTTCAAACTGGGTCTGAAAAGTATTAATTAACGGTAGAAGACATATAACTGTTCTAAAATCATCTTCAAACTGTGTCAAAAAAGTATAAATAAGCCGGGAGAACCCATATCACTGTTCTGCAAACATCTGGAAACTGTGTGTGTCCCTTTAACTAAAACCGGGACAAACTGAACTACTGTTCTGCAAACATCTGGAAACTGTGTGTGTCACTTTAACTAAAACCGGGACAAACTGAACTACTGTTCTGCAAATATCTTGAAATTGTGTGTGTCACTTTAACTAAAACTGGGACAAACAACTACTGTTCTGCAAACATCTGGAAACTGTGTGTAACACTTTAACAAATACTTTTTTGACACCGTTTGAAGATGATTTTAGAACAGTTATATGTCTTCTACCGTTAATTAATACTTTTCAGACCCAGTTTGAAGATGGTCCACATCCACCTCCATTTTTGATTTTTTTATGTTTTTATTTTTTTAAAAAGGCTTTTAGTTATTTCCCTGTCCCCATTTCTTTGTAGGGCACTTGTCCCACCCTTACCCCCATTTCCTTCCTTTTGCAGACCTCTAGGACTTTCCAGGACTTTTTTACAGCCATTTTTGTGCCTAAAAGTTCGGGTCCCCATTGATTTCAATGGGGTTTGGGGTCCGGGACAAAGTTCGGGTTCTGCCCCGAAGTTCGGCCGAACCAGCAGAACCCGGACTTCCAGAAGTTCGCTCAATTCTAGTCATGACTGCAACCTACCTACAGAAGAGACTACCCTCAAGAGCCATTAAAAGTACTCCATTTGAAATGTGGTTAACCTGGAGGGGGCGCTCTAAGGGTTAACTGTGTTCCCTCACTGTGTTCTTTGTTAAATAATGATATTGACCCTCTCCTTAGCTCGGTTTGTTATTCATCGGGTAAGAATGCATTAATGGCCAAAGCGGATATCAAATCAGCTTTCCACTTGTTGCCCATTAATCCGTTCTCCTTTAATTCTTTAGGTTTTTATTTTCTAGCTATTTTACGACCCCTGGTCTTTAAATGTTTACAACTTAATTTATGGATTAAATTCAAATACATACCTGGCTTTACTAATGTTATCGCGGATTCACTTTCACGTTTTTAGTTAGAGCGTTTTTATCAACTGGTCCCGGACGCAGATCCACAGGGGCTGGCTTGCCCGCAACATTTATGGTCAATCATCTACCATCTATGACTGCTGCTTTTCGGAATTCTCTTGCGAACTCCACGTGGGTCGTTTATAAGGCCGCGTGGAATTTGTGGCGTAAATTCTTGGAATCGCTGAATGTGCCAGGTGTTCATTTTTCCGAACATATTATTCTTTTATTTCTTAATTTTTTGATGTTCCGTAATTATTCTTATAATCATATCGTTAAATTGTTGATGGGGGTTTCATTTTTTGCTAAGATGTATGGATTTCCTCCTTGTTCACAATTATTTTTGGTTAAGCAGGCTTTGAAGGGCTACATATTTCGTTGCAGATACCAGGGTTCCTATGACGCCTCCTTTTCTACACTGATTGTTATTGGCATCCTCCGTGGTTTGTTTTTCTTCTGCTGAAAGCCTCCTTTTCCAGGTTGCTTTTAGTTTATGTTTTTTAGGTGAACTTCGGATTTCAGAATTGTTACCCAAATCACGCAGTCTGACTGGTGGTTTATTGTTCTCAGACATCTATATGGTCCAGTCGTTTGTACGCACTTTGTTGCGTTACAGCAAAACAGATCAATTGGGTAGAGGGCGTTGGATAGTAATACGCCAATTGCATGAGTCTCCCGTTTGCGTGTATTCATTGCTTTCGCAATATTTACTCCTCCGCCCTTTGATATCTAATCAATTGTTGATACACAGCTCTGGGCTTCCCCTTACGCAATTTCAATTCTCTGCTGTATTAAAAAAATGTTTAATTCATTTAGGTTTGGGTCATTTGCATATCACAAGCCATTCTTTTTGTATAGGTGCTGCAACGGTGGCTTCAATGTTAGGGCTTCCTGTTGAAGCTATTAAGAATATAGGTGGGTGGAAGTCAGAATGTTTTCAGACTTATGTGAGACCTAATTTATGTCCTTTTTAATTTTAGGTTCCACTCGCATGGTTTGGATTATTGTTCACTCGTACGTGTATTGGGCACACCGACAAACAGCAAATAGAACTTATGGACCTAATCTTACTTTTGTTCGTTCTGATATTCAGGTTTTTTGGTATGGCTTCAGAGGTTTGTCCTGGTTTAATTTGAAGTCATATCTTTCTCACTTGCTTTCCTCCTTTATCCAGCCTCATGTTATTTTAATTCATTTAGCGGGTAATGATTTGGGTTGGTTCAAGACTTTAGATCTTACAGGCCAAATGAAAACTGATTTTTTAAACTTGCATGCACTCCTGCTGTATACGGTTTTAATTTTCTCTGAGATTGTACCCAAATTGGCTTGGTTACATAACCCCGAGTTTTTACATCTCAAAAAAATACGAAAAAGGGTCAACAGGATTATGTGCAAGTTTTTACCTTTGGTACAAGGTTTCTCGTTCCAGCATTTGGAACTAGAAGGAGGACTTCATGGTCTTTGATTGTCCTGATTTTGTCCATTCTGATATTGGCAATGACATTCTGAATTTAGATTTTCAAACCTGTGTTGAATTGGCCGTGGTCCGGTTGGGGTGCCAGGCTTCTTGAGCATCGCCTGGCGTTTGGGGATATTTTGTCATTCATAAATAAATCTAGTTTGACTGGTATGATACAGTTAAATAGTTGATACGGTGATTGTGTTTTAATGTTATGTCGTATTGATATATTTTACATATGTTAAGCTATAACAATAACAAAGGACCACGGCCAATTATATCCACATTATATGTTGTTACAATAAATGGTAAAAACTTTATATGGTTTGTCATTGTCCTTTATGGAGTTTAAATGGAATTCAATTTGTGTTCATTCTCTAGTCCCATACAATCAGATAGTTCACACGCCGAAAGACAATTTTGAAATCAAAGAGCTAGGGAACATTAGTTACTATGTGGGAATTCAAATAGATTGAGAAGAAGATGGAAGTGATCTTTTCAGCCAATCTCAGAAAATCTCAGAAATCTTGTAACAATTCCATATGCAAGATGTGAAAACTCCTATGGAATTAGGCTATCTAAAGAGCAGTGAGGCAGAAAACTTGCTACCCAACAATGACATGTATCACAAAGCAATTGGTAAGCTGCTATATGTTAACACTGTGACAAGACCAGACATAGCCACAGCAGTGGGCATACTATGCAGGAAAGTGTCAGCTCCCTGTCAGCGTGACTGGAATGGAGCGAAAAGAGTGATGCGGTACCTCAAAGGAACAATTCAGATGAAGTTACAGTCACCAGCAATATCAGATCCAAAACTGGTTGGATATGTGGATGCTGATTTGGCTAGGGGACTGCACAGACAGCAAATCCACAAATGAATTCATCTTTCAGTATGGGGAAGGAACCATCAGTTGGTCTAGTCAAAAGCAAGCAACTGTCGCTCTACCTTCAACTGAAGCAGAGTACATTGCAGCAGCATACGCATGTTAAGAAGCGATATGGATTTGTCAGCTTTTTGTGGACATTGGGATAGACATGTCAAAACCAATTCCTATTTTTAAAGACAACCACGGATGTATAAAGCTTACGCAATCAGAAAGAGTCTATCCTAGGACCAAACACATCGATGTCTAGTATCACCTACTGAGGGACAATCAAGAGCAAGGTGTTATTGACATTCAATACTGCCCATCAGAGGAGATGACTGCTGATGCACTCACCAAGCCTTTGTTGAAGGAACATCATGGTTATTTCCAGAAGAAGCTAAATATAATTTGACAAAGCACATGTTGTTGAGAAGGGGTGTTGGAAAGAACAGCATGATTGCATATAAACTGAACTATATGTACTGTATGCATTATACTTATCTATACCAGCAGGTGGCACTGCCGCACTATAGTATTATGTGCTTGAAAAATCTATTGTAATGCAATAAGAGGAAGTGTTAGCTTTCTTCTGTTCTGTGTACTCGTTTTGTTATTAAGTTCCTGTAAGACTAGATATGATATTTCTCCATGAAAGATAAAGCCGTTTGCTGTATACAACAAGCTTCCAGCGTTAAATCAATACTCAGCACAATATATACAAGGGAGGGAACATGCAGTTTCAACTTTACCCCTATAGTAAATAATAAAAATATAAAAAAATGTGAATCATGTTTATAGGGTTTTATCTTGGCTCGTATATCTCCTCTGTGGTGGCCCACAAGCTATCCCATACTCCTTGCTGGCTCATGGTAAAGCCTATGCCATCTCAGTAACAGCTCCTTGGTGTGGATCTGGTTGAGGAGTAGATGGTCTGTATGTGGGTGGGTATTCTATCTCTTGATACGATGCAGATATCTCAAATTGATATTATGTATCTTACATATATATTTTTGTATTCTTGATAGCATCCTGTATGCACACTTCCTGAAGAAGCCATATGGCGAAACATGTAGAATGTATAGAGAACCCTGTCAATAACCTCACAATAATTACAGAGTAATTAATAACATTTTTGTGTATTTTTTCTAAATTAAATAAATATTAACGAAAATTAAATTAACAAAATAAATATTTCTACATTTATCAGAACTGGTGCAACTACCCACTATATATTTTGTAGCAGAATGGAGAGGTGTGAACCCAACCTTGTAGCATCTAGTCATAAAATTATCAGAACAGGTGCAACTTGTCTGTTTCTCATACTTTTTTAATTTGTGTATCAACGCCATTTCCTTTGTGTCACTGTACAGTTATAGGGCCAGTCCACCCAAAAGTGACATTTCAGTTATAAGTGGAGTCTGCTGGACTTGGTCACCCACTGGCTTCTTATGTCTCTCATAGTATCATCACCTTATAATAGTTTCTCCCACTTCTCTTGCACTATTCAATGGCCTGAATCGCACATCCAGGAGAGTTGAACATCTTTGTAATGGCTGGAGTAAATGTGAAGATCTGTGATCTTCAGAACATATTAGAAACAGGTAATATAATGCTCCTCCATCAATTACTGAAAGTTATGGGTGGAGTGACCTTCTAAAAATGACAATACAGGACATCCTCCTATACATGTCATAACACTGCCTGTGTTCCTGTCTTGTTCAGGAAATTAGCATCAACTTAGGGGGACATTTATAAAGCAGTAGTATGGCTTCATTGCATCAGTGGCGGACAACTTGAAGCGTGGCCCCTGATATTTACAGAGGGTCACAATAGCAGTGCATTTTCAGGAACTGAGGTCCATTGCATCAAGTTAGGCAGTCCATTCAAAATGAATGGACAATAAGGCATCTCAATGCCCATAAATTTCAGTCCTGCTGCATGTTTTGAAGCATATCACAATTCACACTACAGAAGTTGGAGTAAAATAACCCCAGCATTAGGGTCAGTGACAGGAATAATAACTCACAAAATTGGTGTCAGTGGACACAATAATAGCCCCTGATATTGGTGGTAGTGGACGAAATAAAAGCCACCGACAGTCTTGTTAGTGGACGCAATAATAGTCCCTGACATTGGTATCAGTGGATGCAACAATAGCCCTTGACATTGGTGTCAGTGGATGCAACAATAGTCCTTGACGTTGGTGTCAGTGGATGCAACAATAGCCCTCGACATTGGTGTCAGTGGATGCAACAATAGCCCTTGACATTGGTGTCAGTGGATGCAACAATAGCCCTTGACGTTGGTGTCAGTGGATGCAACAATAGCCCTCGACATTGGTGTCAGTGGATGCAACAATAGCCCTTGACATTGGTGTCAGTGGATGCAACAATAGCCCTTGACATTGGTGTCAGTAAATGCAACAATAGCCCTCGACATTCGTGTCAGTGTATGTAACAATAGCCCTCGACAATCGTGTCAGTGTATGTAACAATAGCCTTCCATATTGGTGTTAGTGTATGCAACAATAGCCCCCAACATTGGTGTCAGTGGATGCAATAATAGCCCCGACATTGGTGTCAGTGTACACAATAATAACTCCCAGCATTAGTGCCAGCACATTGGTGATCACTGGCAGTGAAATTTATGCACAAATGTGAATTTTAAAAATGCTCCGTTGCAGTGGTGCAATAGGAGTCTTCCCTGCTCTGATTCTGCATAAACTGGGCTGGGATAAGTAAAAGGCACATGTATGTAGTTTGTGAGGAGAACCCCTAGAAGATTCCATAACTTGTTAATCTAGAAATTTTGACACCCTGTTATTTTAGAACAATAATGGCAATTTCCCCTCAATTTTAAAGTATCCATCCACACAAAAATAATGTCTCCCATTCTGAGCAAAATGACACCACTTGCCACTGTATGCAACTCTGCTGGCATCTTGTGGTCAAATATGGATATCACAAGTATGGGACCATTCCACATTTAATAACTGCCGTAGATAATAACAGTTCAAACATTAGAACATTTTACATATATGATCATGCAGCTACAATTCTTTCTATCTTTTTACATATGCTCCTACATCAACCGGTGTGTGTTAACTTGTTCTTTTACATGCGTTTGTGGGTGTTTTTAACACAAGTCAAAGCGCTTTTTTTGTTATTTTGGCACAATGTTTATTAAAGCTCTAAAAAAAATTTTTATCTTGGCCCCAGGGCTCTTCCATAATTAACATATTCAAGACTTGCTTAAAAAAAAAAGTGCTTATTAATAACAATGTTTTTTTTCCATATTTTGAGTAAGGAAGTAACCAAAAAAGATTTTTTAATAATTTTACTTTGATAGTGGCTAAGTCACAGATATCCAAATATGAAAGATTGGACAAACTACCCACATCCAAAAAATGAAAAAAGAGCACGTCGGATTACAATAAAGTGGGAAAATATTTCTATACCCAAAATAATAAAACTGGTCTTTCACAAAATATGGAATCCCTGGCTTGGGCAAGGAAATCGTGTTTAATCATTATTTCCTAAAGTATAATTAAAAGCAACACTTTTGGGGTTTTTTTGGTAATCTTGGATAGATTGGAGAGGAATTGGAACACCTGTCAATTTTTGTCAATTCATATTTTATTATTTTATATTTCATCTATGTTTAATTTTTATTTTTAATTTTATTTTCTCATTTTATTTATTTCTATTTTTATTTTTTAGTTATCAGTTTGGTTCTTGCATTTTTGGTACTTTTTGGAATAAAGTAATTTTAAATTAAAGTAACATTTCACACCCATTGGACTTTTTAGTTCATTTGGCTTTCATTTAGTCAATGTCTATATATAAAATTTGGAATGGGAGTGGAGCATGGAGGAAATGATCCTTTAACGGGTTCCATCTATTGGAAGAACAGCATAGTAGCTTTATATACTGTGAATGATATATATGCATTATACCTGTCTATACCAGCAGGTGGCGCTGCAGTGTTATAGCGTGTATTCTATGGTAATGTAATCACACCTTCGGAGGGGAAAGATGTCGGACAGGAGCTAGTGGTGTGACGTTGATGGGCCTGGACCATACTGCAGGCTTATTCCAACGATACTCATAATATTTCCTCCCCCGAATGCCATTTCCCCTGACTTCACTGTCAAGAGCAATGGCACAACCATCCACCCATCCCCACATGCTAGGGTGCTTGGTGTTATCCTGGATTCTGAACTTTCCTTTTGGCCACACATCCAATCACTTTCCAAGGCTTGCCGCCTCAACCTCCGCAACATCTCTAAAATACGTCCCTTCCTAACCAATGAAACCACAAAGCTCTTGATTCACTCTCTGGTCATCTCTCGCCTCGACTACTGCAACTCCCTCCTCACTGGTCTACCTTTAAATAGACTATCCCCCCTCCAGTCCATCATGAATGCCGCTGCCAGACTTATCCACCTTACAAACCGTTCAGCGTCTGCCACCCCTCTCTGCCAATCCCTCCATTGGCTGCCACTCGCCCAACAAATTAAGTTCAAAATACTAACCATGAGCTACAAAGCCATCCACAACTCTGCTCCCAGCTACATCACCAACCTAGACTCAAATTACCAACCTAACCGTCCTCTTCGCTCCTCCCAAGACCTCCTGCTCTCCAGCTCCCTCATCACCTCCTCTCATACTCGTCTCCAAGACTTCTCCCGAGCTGCTCCCATCCTCCGGAACTCCCTACCCCAATTTGTCAGACTATCCCCAAATCTTTCCACCTTTAGGCGATCCCTGAAAACTTTTCTCTTCAGGGAAGCCTATCCTGCCGCCACCTAACAACTGCACTTTTTTATTCTCAATCAACCCATCCCCCCCAGTTATTTCCCTCTCGTATCATTTAACCCTCCCTCCTAGATTGTAAGCTCTACCGAGCAGGGCCCTCTGATTCCTCCTGTATTGAATTGTATTGTACTGTCTGCTCTAATATTGTAAAGCGCTGCGCACACTATATAAATACTGTATAATAATAATAATAATAATAATACTCTAGAAGTGCAATTTTTATTACACATTTTGGTTTTTAACGGATAACGCGCTGAGTTCTTTTCTTTATTTCAACTCCTAACATCCATGAACTGAGAGCCTGTTTTTACTCTATAATCCCAGTGAGGCGCCCATAAGGAGTGGTATCCATCCCATTAGGATATGACATGTGCATAAGATCCCTTGTGGATCTGAGCTTCTGGTATGCAGCCATTCATTTTATTTAGGACACAGTGGTGGAGCGCTGGCACTTTTAATTGGTTTTGCACGAAGACTCTAACAGCAAGAATATGGATGGACACTCTTAGGCCCCTTTCACATGGGCGTTCTAATCCGGTCTGCCTGTCAGTTTTTCAGGCAGACCTGATCGGACGGACGCTCCATTCAGCCCTATGGAGTGGCAGATGTCAGCGGTGACATGTCCACTAACATCTGCCGATATCAGATCAGCACCTGTCCGTGAAATCCAGACAGAGGGAAACCCTATTTTCCATCCGTCTGAAGAATCAGATCGGATATGATCGGATGAAAACAAAAAGGCGGATCCGTTTTCATACGATCTCCATAGAGGACAGTGGGGCTTTGACAGATCCATCTCCACACAGTGAGCGGAGACAGACCTGTCATCCACCTGCTCATCGGGGATCAGCGGATCGATCCCCCACTGAGCAAAGCGGAGTCCGTACACGGACAAGCCCATGTGAAAGGACCCCTATTGTGCATTTTACGCACTTATTCATGAACATTTTTTATCCTAAAAGTTATTTTTTAAACATACATGTTATACTTACCTCCTCTGTGCAGTTGATTTTCCACAGAGCAGCCTGTGTTCTCCTCTTCTCGGGTCTCTCTTTGCAGCTCCTGGCCCCTCCTCCCATCGAGTGCCTCCTCAGCCAGCAGCTTACTACAGGGGGCACCCGAGCTGAGTCAGAGCTCCATGGATCCATTCAAACGCAGAGCCCTGTCCCGGCCCCGCCCCCTCTCCCCTGATTGGCTGATTGACATTGATTGACAGCCACGGGAGCCAATGGCACCGCTGCTGTGTCTCAGTCAATCAGGAGGAGTGTCCTGGAGGGCTGAGGGTATTGTGGACATCTCTGGATAGAGAAGGGGCTCCGGTAAGTATTAGGGGGTGCTGGGGAGGCTGCTACACACAGAAACCTTCTGCCTTTACAACCCCTTTAACCACTTGCCGACCGCCAACCGCAGGTTGACGGCGGCAAAGTGGCTCGTTATCGCAAATCGCCGTCATACGACGGCGGCTGCGATAACGCGCACTGTGAGCGCGCGCGCCACCGGAGGCGCGCCCGCGCGCTCACTGTGTTCGGGGAGGGCCAGGGAGCAGGTGCGGCGGCTTCGATTGCCGCCGGCTACCCGCGATGGCCCCCCCGGAGCGAAGGAACGGAGGTCCGTGTATGTAAACACGGACCTCCGTTCTGTGAAGGAGGAAGGGCTGTGATCACAGCCTTCCTGTATACGAAGGCTGTGACCACTTCCCTTCCCCAGATAGGGCAGCCCCCATACAGTTAGAACACGCCCAGGGAACATAGTTAACCCTTAGAGCGCCCCCTGCAGGTTAACCCCTTCACTGCCAATGGCATTTACACAGTAATCAGTGCATTTTTATAGCACTGATCGCTGTATAAATGCCAATGGTCCCAAAAAAGTGTCAAAATATTCTGACATGTCCGCTGCAATATCGCAGTACCGCTAAAAATCGCAGATCGCCGCCATTACTAGTAAAAAAAATAAAAACCCCAAAAATGAATTCTCATCATCCGTAAACGCGACCACTTTTGCACAAACCAATCAATAAACGCCGATTGCAGTTTTTTTTTATCGCAAATATGAGGAAGAATGTAAATCGGCCAAAAACGGTGAAAAAAAATGTTTTTTTATATATTTTTTTTTGGATTTGTATTTTAGCAAAAAGTAAGAAATGTGGGTTTTTTTGCAAAATTGTCGCTCTTCTTTTGTTTATAGCGGCGATCAGAAATGACGCAGAGGGGGATCAAATACCACCAAAAGAAAGCTCTATTTGTGGGAAAATAAGGACGCAAATTTCGTTTGGGTACAACGCCGCACGACTGCGCAATTTTCAGTTAAAGCGACGCAGTGCCAAATCGCAAAAAGGGCTCCGGTCCTAAAGCTGGAAATCCTTCCGGGGCTGAAGTGGTTAAGTAGTTTGATTGCACTGGTCACTTTATATTTGATTGTTTCATATATCTAATAACAATCTTTTCAAAGCTTGTTTGGTTGTTAGTTCTCCAGCATATAGAGCTGTATTTGCAATCTTATTATTGAACTGTATATTCACAATGTTGATTGTTGTTTGTCTTTTCACAGCATATATGTGTGTATTGATGCAAATATATATGACACACAAGGTTTGAATTTTACTTTGACAGAGCACTATCTATTTTTCACAATTATTTCGGATCCCAGTATTCCAGGGATTTTTTTTTTAGTGCAGCAGTCCCTATATTTCAGAGGCTGAGTGAAACCTTCAGTAACAAATACTGTCAATTTTTATTGCTGTCTGTGCCTCCATTGGGGAGATTCAACATATTTAACCTGTTACATCCGAAACTGAAAGAAAATCCCAAAATTTGGCTTTCACCAGAACAACCAATTGGGACAACCAGAGATTCCCTCACTTTGGAAGGATAACCTCTCACTTCCTGTTTTAGCTATGGGACAGGAAGTGAAGGAAAATCCTGCCAATGGAACACAGATGACAAAACAAACTGATGGGTTATAACCCCCCATTACTCTATCTAAAATGAAAAGAAAGTTTTGCCTTTAGTTTTACCTTAAAATATACTATTTTACCTTGTTTGGTGTTTTACATATATTTATTTTTAACAGAACAATCTTCTTGTAATGCACTAATGTTTATAGGTTTCAGTACTATTAAAGTGGAACTTAAAGTGTTACTAAACCCACAACAGTAAAATCAGTCAATGTATGTAGTAAAGCATGCTTGTTATACTCACGGTGGGACTTAAGAGGTTAATCCTGCGCATTGTATAAAAAAGGCTGTTTCGCCCAGTCTTCTCTGATCCCCCCCTTCTTCCACTGTCCCCAATCCATCTGCTGATAGCACAAGGCCTTGGGGAACCTTTGCACATGCTCAATTTGCTGTGTATTGCTAGAGAGTTTTTTTTTCTTGGGAGAGTGCATTTAATCAGCACAGAGCCAATCAGCACTGTCCAGACAGAGGGTCAGGAGTCATGCACCCTCATAGGACAGTCAGAGTAGAATAAAAACTCCATCAACAAGCTTTAACCAGACACTGATAGAAGTCACAAGACCGCTATATACTGCTGATGAGAAAAGGTATTTAGCCGTTTATATTTACTAAAATAATTACATTTCTATGTTCTGTGCACTGTGGGAAACCAGATATAGTGAATGCAGGGTCCTGGGATTAGTAACACTTCTACCCATTACAGCCACCTTTTTCTCTTTTGGTTCCTTCCTCTTACAAAACTGGGGAAAAGTTTCACTATTATCTATGAAGTACAGTAGAGTTCATGCTTTCCGGCGTTGGTGGCAATTTTTTTTTAGGGGGGGGGGCAGCACACAGTGCACCCACACCACAACCACCACATCCTACCCCCCCCCCCCCCACCCCCGGTCGGATCCGGAGCACTTACTCCATCTATGGCAGGCAGCGCTTCTCCTGGGTTTTACCGGTGGCTTCCCCTGCTCTCCGCAGTCACGGTGGTAGTGGCTTCCCCTTGCCCTGCTCTCCATAGGCACCATGGTAGCGGCTTCCCTTTCCTCTGCTCTCCACGGGTATCACAGCGGCTCCCTCCTCCTCTGTGGCCAAACGGGACGCTTCTCCTTTCGGCCAATCGGGAAACGGGTCTCAGACCCACTTCCTGATTGGCCTGGAGGAGGATCAGTGTTTCAATAACGAATATTTATTCGCTATTGCAACACATCTGGGTGGGCTCGTAGCGCAATGCTCTGCGCCCCGAGCCCACCCTTTTTTGAAGCCTATTAGAGCCTCTGGCTCTAATCAGATGCTTCCAAAAAACATCCTGCATGGGGGCCGGATGCATGGATGGGGGCAGCGCCCATGCGCCCCTAATGGATGGGCTGCCACTGCTTTCTGGCCTAGGCCGGGCCCTGCTACCTTCTGGGATTGCCATGTCACACCTATCTCAGCACTTAGCTCACAAGCAGACACATCACTGATCTTGGTATGTCTGCGCACATGCAGAGAATTTCCACATATATGCACAGATGCCGCTGGTAACTACAGTGCTCATATAGCAGAAATTAGTGCAGGTGAGCTGATGCACCGCAGATCTCTGTCACACCCCAAATACCCGGCAGAGACCTGCGTCACATCTGTACACATGCTGGATTATTTAAGATCGTGCATTAGAGGAGTAGGGGAGGGGATTAATGGGGGGTAAAGTTCCACCATCCGGTTACACAATTTCTATCCCTAATCCTTTTCTGAAGCACTTACTGTTCATTATACTACAATATATATTTCATATTGAATACCCCTAATAAATGTTAGTACGCATTATTTTAAAATATAATAAAAACAAACTTTACCAAAAAAATAAAAATTTGACCCAAGAACAGCCAGGGAATGTTGCCTAAAGTCGCAGAGTGGTCTTGAAATATATACCTGTAAATGGACAGATTATAACTGTACATTCTGTAGTGTCAGTAGCTATAGCACAGTGTCTATGAATAAAGGGGTGGGGGGAGGGGGGCAGAAAGGGCAGGCATAATCAGGAACACTTGAGTGCCCATCACAGGTCCGTCAGCTCTTTTAACCCCCACCACACCGGAAAATTACAGGGGCAGGGGTGTAGGAGAGAGGAGGAAGATTCCTATTAAATACTATATCAGGAGACAACAGCACAAGGGACATTAATCATGCAGCGCTAGAAATTGTCCATTGCTGTAACATATATCAATCCTCCATACACGGGTGTTCAGAAGTAAAAATATCCCACATGCCGTGAAAAGAGCAGAGAGGATAGCCAGAGTGTCACCGACACTGATTTCACACCGAGCTTACCCCAAGATATGTGACCCCCTGCATAAGAGTGGTCCAACACAATTCAATACAGTAAACTCCGCTCCTAGATGCGTCTCCTCCCAGATCTCTTTGTCTCCTGCTGCTAGGCAAGTATAGACCTCCGTACTCGACCGGGTTTTACCAGGTCAGCCTCCCACAATCACCAAAAGGAATAAGAATGCACCAACATAGCGTGACTCAGTTTAAGAATTTATTAATAAAATCAAAAAAGGTCCATGTCGGCCATCTTTGTGACTGGAACCAACGTTTACTGTTTGAGCTTGTTTGCTGTAATGCACATGTGAGCGCAACCTTTTTTGATTTGGGATTTAATGGGAATACACCCAGGATCCTGGACCAGCAAATGGCTCAGCCTCTCAGCAAGAAGCTGGGAGACTGAGCCAGCCACCCACCCCCCCCCCCCCCATAGCTCAGCACTCCAGTGGGCGCTGGAGGGGCAGAACAGAGAGCCGGTGACTGACAGTCATGGCACTCTGCTCAGAACGGAGGGGAGAACTGAGTGATCAGTGGTGTTTGATCACTCAGTTCTCAGTGTAGAGGTGGCAGGGGACAGATTCACCATAGGATTGATGCTGCATCCACCTAGGCGAGTATTCATTTTTTATTTTTTTTGGGAAACCCATACTTTTCTTTTAAGGGATAATGGTGCCTATCCAAGCAACCCCAGCCATGTATACATGTAAATTTGTAAAAAGAGAATTTAATTTTAAACAACTTGAAATACTTTATTCCAGAAATGTAATTGTAGAATTATGAAAAGGGACACATCATTGTAATACCATGTTGTTTTAAAACTGGTCAAACTTGTAAAAAGCATGTTTTTAAATTTGTTACATCTATGTGAGTTTAGAGTATACAGAAAATTATTTTTGCTAGGCAACCTTTGTTTGTCCCCCCAAAAATGATATACGTTTTAGGATATGATGTAATAATCAAATCATTGTCGAATCAATAAGCCGAAATGCAACTGAAGTGAAGAACTGCACTGAACCAAAAGGGGTATACAGCTGAGAGGGCTTATGGAAGAAGTTTCAGCTCCGTTTTCAAATATGTTTTGTTCCCCCCTCCCCGTAATCAGTTCAGTAATGGGATCAGTGGCAGCTGGTGATCAATATTCTTGGGGGGCGGCCTGCGGTCGATAGCCCTTCGCCCACCAGGCCTCCGCCAGCCCCACACTTACCCCATGCAGGTCACGGCTCCAGCGGCTTTCCCCTCCCCCCCCCCGCGTATTCTCCCGAGTCCTAGAGGTCGCTTCTCCTCCTGGCCAATCAGGACTTAGGACACGTGCCCAATCGGGTCTCAGGACCCGCTTCCTGATTGGCCAGGAGGAAAAACAGGAATATTAATTCGCTAATATCACTCAACTGGGTGGGCACTGCGCCCCAAGCCCACCCTTTTTTAAGCAAATTAGAGCCTCAGGCTCTAATCATGTGCTTCAAAAAAAATAAATAAATTGAAATTCATGCGTCTGGTGCCCTGCATGTAGCTTAGGGGCCGGGTGCATGGATAAGAGGGACGGTGCCCTTACGCCCCTTATGAGCAGCTGCCATTGAATGGGATTATATAAAAAGCCCATAAAATGCATTTTATCATGCACTGTATTTACAGCACTAATCATACAGGTTTACAAATCTCAAATAGCGTTGGATAATATATGGTATCTGTGCCATTATAAGCCTTCGGTCTCTGCACTTCAATGAGAAGTCATTGGTTAATGAACTCTTTGATCCAGGTGTATATTTTTGTATAGCCCCAGATTTCAATGTGCTACATTAGATATAGATATATATATATATATATATATACACACACACACACACATTTTTTTTTTTTTTGGAGCAATTCAGATGCTCAAATGTCACTTTATCAAAAAGACTTACCTCCTGAGTTCCAGTTTGTATGGAGACTATGGCAACTTGCTGACTCAACAAGAACAGGCAACTTAACTCCCAAAGAAGACAGATAAGTAGAAGCCAGTGTAGTTCTAATCTGGAAAGACACATACAAAATGATGTTTTCAGCATTTCTTGAAGTGTCAGAAAAAGGACAATACCTTTCCAAGCCTGACTCTGCAGATGTGGAAACATGAAAATAAACCAGCAGCACTGGGAGGCTGGGAGTGTTTAGCTGTACTAACTAGTATAACAGGAGAGGGGAGCAAACAAACATACCAATGGACAAAATATAAAATAAAAAACTGTTGTGACAACATACTGGCATCCTAAATGGTTTTTACGATGATCATCTGAGTTAACCCCGTCAGGCAAATCAAACTGGTTAGATTTAAACTATTGTGGTTCAGCTGTCATGTTGCAGTGCAGGTATCAGTACGACTGGTTGATGTGATTTGTCTAAAATGTTAATACCATGCCTTCCAACTTTAAGGGATAGGAAACAATATGCTCAATTCACAAAACGAAAAACACCATGATTGGGATACTTATTTTCAAAAAAGGGACAATTAATTAAAAAGGAGTCCAATGGCATTAGAACATGCAGATCAGGGCATGTACTGTAAAGCGTAACTTACAGAGTGCAGTTGTCAGGAATATGGAAGATAAATAATAGCATATACAGCACAGGATTATGTAATGTGAAAACATAGCTTATATAATACAGATGTAGCACCTTGGTTTTGGAAGGGGTGCTGTCAAATTTAGTTTGCTGGGTGGTAATTGGCCTGGCCAATTGTTAGGGGTTTAATGCTCCTCTATCCTCTGCCATTAGGTGGCACTGCTGCTGATGGCATTGGCAAAGATGAGGAATATATGAACTTGAATTATGAATGATGGGCTACTCCAGCCAATGGGCAGGGGTTTTCTTGGGCCTCATGGCCTACTGAGAGAGCCTATATATTTGGGAAGAGTTGGGTGATCGGTGTTCTGTGCCACCTGGATGGCTGTCTGCATGGACATGTGTTGAAAGCTCCCGGCTGCTAGGCCAGGGGCCTATCTAGGAGCACCTGGTTGCTAGGCATTCTGAGGCCTACCAAGGACAATTTGCAGCAGAGCGTGGTTGTGGCTTTATGCCAGAAGCCTAACCAAGTTGCACGGGTTCTGCCGGCCGGAGAACTCCTCATTGTCGGAAGTGAAGGGACAGAGTTCTAGCGGAAGACAAACGTTCCTGTCGCCAGAGGCAAAGTGTGAACCAGGGTCAGAGGTAAATGGGAAGCTGTTGCCTACAAGGGACAACATCAGCGGGGCCGGTCAATAGGGGCGCTTGGGCGTCGCCTCCCCACTCCCCACAAAAAGGAGGCGCCGGTATATTGACTTTTTTTTTTCTCGGCTCCTTACGGAACAGGCGCACATATACAGTCTAATTGGCTGCCCTGAGCCAGTGACTCTCTGTCATTGGATGGGGTGGGTGGGGGCGGGACTGTGGCGGACGTGCTGGCTGTGTGATTACTCGCGCAGGCGCAGCACTACGCCGGGTTTCCAGTCCTGCGCAGGCAGTTCACGAGTCAGACTTGGACTGATGCACCTGCTGCCTGCCAGAATAATGTGTCAGACTGCCAGTGCCACTGCCCAACGCCAGGCCAAGCCGACTCAGCCAGCAGCAGCCAGCGAGTGCCACTGCCAGACGGACAGCAGCCAGCAAGCCAGGACAGCCCTGCAGGACAGGTGGGTGAGGGTCACTTGGGTGTGAGGCTGTGAGCGCCGGGGGGCAGGGTACAACAGGTCAGGTACAGTCAGACAGTACAGCAGGGGGTGAGGGGAGGGGGTGCAGGTGAGCTTAGCCATGGCCCCATGGGGTGTCCACCAAATTTGTCACCCGACCATCCCATGTACAATGGTCTCACCCCTCCTGCTGTAGGAGGGGTGAGACTGCGCATGCTGCAGCAGGAGTGGTGAGACTGTGCATGCTGCAGCAGGAGGGGTGAGACTGCGCATGCTGCAGCAGGAGGAGTGAGACTGTGGATGCTGCAGCAGGAGGAGTGAGACCATGCATACTACAGCAGGAGGGGTGAGACTGTGCATGCTGCAGCAGGAGGGGTGAGACTGTGCATATTTGCTGCCAGACAGTGCCACCCAGCCAGAGACCACCAGTGAAGGACCCAACCCAGTTTATGCTCTGTGTATAATATACAATGTGTGCTCTGTGTATAGTGTACCCTCTGGTGATGCCTGTATATACCCCTCTGGTCATGCTGTATATACTCCTCTGGTGATGCCTGTATATACCCCTGTGGTCATGCTGTATATACTCCTCTGGTGAGGCTGTATATACTTCTCTGGTCATGCTGTATATACTCCTCTGGTGAGGCTGTATATACTTCTCTGGTCATGCTGTATATACTCCTCTTGTCATGCTGTATATACTCCTCTGACGATGCTGTATATACCCCTACCTGCAATGCTGTATATACTCCTATGTGGCGATGCTGTATACCCTATCTAGTGATGCTGGGCTGTATACTCCTGACACAATGGGTGCAATCTATAAGGGGTGGGACTTATAAGTGGGAGGGACCAAAAAGGAAGGGTGTGGTCTGGTACCCCCCCATCCTAAAATTTCACCGGCCGCCACTGGACAACGTTCCTATTATCAGAGGCCAGAGTGTGGAATCAGAGAGAGTACCAGAGCAGCCTTGTTCACTAGCTGGGGGACAGTGGAAAAGTTGGGAAAGTCTCAGCAGAAGTCAAGCTAGGAACCCAGAGGAATATAGGGGGTGACGCTTGCAAGAGAGTTCAGCCATTGGGCTGAAGTAGCCGAGGAAGGGACCCAGCAAGTTGGCGTGGGGACACTCAGGACTCGGGAGATACAGTGGTTGGCTGTAGGAAGCACAGGGGACCAAATGGCAGTGAGAGGACTCCTTGTCACAATGCTAGTTGTATGGCTGTGTCTAATGAAGATTAGTTGTAATCATTATAGCCGGACATAGACTGCTTGGATCTCGGCTGGTTTAGCAGGGATCGGCCGAGATTCGAACCTTGTATGGGTAGGCTGAATGTACCGAAGTCGATCAAATCAATCAACTTGGGTATAACCAGGCTGTCCGATTTTACATGTGATCACTGCTAGCGGTTATTTTAACCCCTAGCAGTTTTCTCTGTGTGAACCGTCCCTGCCAGGAGAACACATTGGCTCGACGGGAGGGATTTCCCCATCAACACTAACTAACTAACCTTTGGTTGCAGGAAAGTAAATTGCTCCATCTATAGCTGGCTTAATTTATGTTTTTACTTGTCTGGTCCACAAGACATTTCCATAATCAACACTTCCAGGAGTGTTGGATGCCTGTGTCCCCCCACCATGCACTATGGTTCCATCCTTCAGTCCTTATATCACTACAGAACTCAGCAGTAACGTAGGGGTCAGAGGAAGCAAACATGGTGCATGGTAGGGAACACAGACATCTGGCACTTCTGTAAGTGTCAAATGTGGAGTCTTACAGAGACTACAGAGCTGGAATGGAGGGGAGGTAGGAGACACGGGCCAATAGAGAGGTAAATAAAAGAAGTCTTCTGTTACAGGCACTTTTAATTTCATTTTAATTTTATTTTTTTTTTAACCTGAGAGTGTAGCTGAAAGGGTTAGGAACTTGCTTTGAATTAGCTTTTAGGTCTGAAAACATCTGAAATCTCGCATATAGTAGGTCTGTCAGTGTCAAGTATATTGGCAATGAAAGCATAACTGGGTATGGTTATTAGTACAAAAGATTTGGGTGCAGAATTCTCAGGCAATTAAACTCTTGTACTCAGAGCCAGTGCCAGGACAAGATCACTCAGGGCCCAGGGCAAAAATGCAAAATTGCGCCCATCCCCTTCATTATCTGTGAGCTTATGAGGAGGGGGAGAGAGAGCACAGCCCGCACCTCCTCCCATCTCTCTCCTACTCTCCTTGCCACTTCCAGCACTGGGCTGACAGAAGTAGTGATGTCACAGGGCAGCCACCCCTTCTGCCCACCCCTTGTCCTGTCCCTGCTCAGAGCAACTGCACCAATTTTATGCAAAGAAGAAAAACATATGGAATATTCCATATCAGGAGTGTACCGCGGGGGGGGGGGGGGGCAGTCCGCTCCAGGTGCCACACATTGGGGGCATGTCAGGCACTGCCCAGATACCACGGGTGCATGTGGGGCCCCTGCACTTTCCCTGACATCACAGTACAGAGCCCAGCGGTGTGTGGGAGGCTGTCTGTAATACCCCCCTGTTATCTGATCAAGTTAGACTGTC
>BLSH010037215.1:951968-980665 GCA_018402905.1 Glandirana rugosa
AAACTGTTCAAATACGTGTACTGTATAAGTTCGATCAATGTTAAAAAAGAACCGGTGCTCGACTAAGTTGTTAATCTTTATACAAACAAAAGTAATCTAAGTTGTTTTTTTATGGGTAGGAACAGGAAAACTAAAATAAAATTAGTGACCCCAGACGCCTATTCCCCGAATAGTCTTAAGTCTTCGGGGGGAAATTGTTCCCGCAGGGGTCTAGGGCCGGAGGGAGGATACATTTACTCATACCCCATGTAACATGGGGATGGGTAAGTGGTTTTTTTCATATCACACTGTTTTCTGGCAAAAACTGTTCAGTAAATAATTTTTATCCTGGTTAAGGCCGCATTTACTTGTGGTGAAATCTAGTATTAGCGTCAAGTATACCTATCTAGTTATTCTACTTCTCACGGAGTTGGGGACTTTATCTACACCTGATCCTCTTCATCTTATTGATCTATCCATATGAACTGCGATTATGATCTAAAGTGGTGTTCATTTACGCCGGAATTGGTCCTATTTTTAATAAATGACTTGTCAAAAACGGTCTTTTGTCACACTATACTTTTTTTGGTGAATGGGTAGGGGTACAATGTACCCCATACTCATTTACATAGGAGGGAGGCCGGGATCTGGGGACGCCCTTGTTAAAGGGGGGCTTCTGAATTCTGATAAGCCCCTTATCCGCAGACCCCAGTGATTAAAATAAAATCAAAAGGACAAGGATGGGTATTTTTTTGTTGAATCTAATGAAAACAAACATATTTCTAATTGTTGAATCAGCTCGTGGCCAAGAAAAAATTGTAACTAGCTTGAATATGTCATGTGCATAAACTTGTCAAATCTTTCTACAAAAATCAAGACATTGTTATGGTACTCAAAGGCACCAATGAATGGTGGCCCAAGCAATTTTTATACTTTCTCGGCCAAACGAAATTCTACAGTTGTAAGACCAGCGTAAGCTATCCTTTAGGCTCCGGTCACACATAAGCGTACTACAGCGACACCTGTTGTGCCGCTTTTTTATGCTGGTTTTTATGGTGCATTTCTGGAACGGCACCACTCATTTAAATGGGCCTCCCTCTGCTCCAAAAATGTGCCAAAGAAGCTCATGTACCAAATTTTGGCACAGAGCCAGCCACTTTTGTGGTGCCATTAATAAATAATGGCATCGCAAATGAGTCCCGCATTTTGCTGCGATTCTGCCCACAATTCCAATACACTCAATTGTGAATGGAGCCTTATTAACATACAATGTAGGAGGGCAGTGTAAATTTGTAACCATTTGTTAAGATCGTGTTCAGATCTAGTTTACAGTTGATAAAAAACTGTGAACATGGTACAGACAGGGTTAATTATGTTAAACATTCCTCCACATAACTAGGTTATGTTATGTTAATGGGAACATGTAACCAGTATAAAGTAGGTGTTATCCCAGTCTCAAAATAAACTTTAAAGCTGTTAGCTCTGAAACATACAGAAGCACTTAGTGGAAAACTATGCTCAGTTCTTTCACAATGCTTTACTCTAAGCCATAACTCTCTGCCCTCTCCCAGAAAATGAATGCAGGATTTTTAATGCTCCCTTAGCTATGTACAGACTCAGGCTCTGTTTCCATGCTTTAGAAACATCTCTATATACTGTAACCAAATCCTTCACCTATTTCATATGCACATGACTTGCAGTTCACATCTCCTCCTAGTAGGAAGAATGTACATAGCCAAAGTCAACCAACGGCCAATGGCGTGAAAAGCAACTGGAAGTTTAATCCAAACCAGACGCTATACTATGCACATTTATAATTAACCGCTAGCTCTTCCAGTAAGAGCAGCATATGCTGAGTGTTACAGTTTTAAAATGTCAAGTATTTTCCTTTGGCTTTGTGATCTAGGATTTTGTTAGAAAGCAATCTGCCTCTGAAAAAAAAATGCCTTTCTCCACGCAACAAGCGGGCCAAGAGGTCAGCAGTGGAAACGTATCTAATTTTCTGTTTGTGTTCTGCATGGTTACAGTATAAAGCCCTTTCTTACTTTAATGAGAAGCATTCAGGATTGGGTTTATGGAAGAATTTAATTATTCATTCTTGAATATTAGAACTTACATAAAACAAACTAAGATGTGACTCTTGCTTAGCTTTACGTATTTTGCCCTAAGCAGATTCTCTGAGCTGAGAAAACCCTAAGGTCTGTTATATTTGTCAGAATTTCCCTCTCCAAAAAATTATGAGGACACTGAATTTTATGATCTTCCTGCCAAGTTACCTTTTGTGCTGCACCTGCCTGGTGGGACATTCTATGAGACAAAGTGGCTGGGACGAGCAATCTTTAAGATAGGAGGGCTTCTTTGCAAAAGGGGCACACTTGGCAACTATGGACTGGTAGCTCAAAAAGCAATGTTCTTCAGCAATCCATAGCAATCATAGAAAACTGGCTGAAAGACTGAATTCAGGGAGTAGTGGTTAATGATTCTGACTCTGAATGGTCTAGGGTTGTTAGTGATGTACCCCAAGGTTCAGTGTTGGGACCCTTACTTTTTAATATATTTATAAATGATATATTGTCTGGGATTAAAAGTACCATTTCAGTGTTTGCAGATGACACCAAGCTATGTAGTGGAATAATATCCTTAACCACTTGCCGACCGTGTAACGTAGTTACAAGGCCGCAAGTGGCACTCATTGTTCTGGGAGGGCATATATTAGCGTCCTCCCAGAATCGCGCACCTGGGAGCATCCGCGACCGCCGGGTCCATGAGACCCGGCGCATCACGGATCATGGTAAATGGCCGCTTGGAGCGGCCATTTACCACGTGATCGCTCCGTCAAATGACAGAGCATCACATGTAAACAAGCCGGCGGAAGTGCCGGCTTGTCTCTCCCCTCTCCGCACCGATCGGTGCAGTGTGACAGGAGAGGGGGAAGAGAGGAGATGCAGCGGTGCTGTGGGCAGGATATGAAGTGCCCACAGCACCGCTATGTGCCAGGCAGGGACCCCTCATCACCCATGCACCCTCATCCATCACCCATACATCCATGCCCACCCATCCGTCACCCATACATCCATGCCCACCCATCCGTCACCCATACATTTATGCCCACCCATCCGTGCCCACCCATCCGTCACCCATCCGTGCCCACCCATCCGTCACCCATGCATCCGTGCTCACCCATCCGTCACCCATGCTCACCCATCCGTGTCCACCCATTCGTCACCCATGCGCAGCCATCCGTCACCCATACATCCGTGCACACCTATCTGTCACCCATGCATCTGTGCTCACACATCCGTCACCCATGCATCCGTGCTCACCCATCCGTGCCCACCCATCCGTCACCCATGCATCTGTGCTCACCCATCCGTCACCCATGCGTCCGTGCTCACTCATCCGTCACCCATGCATCCGTACTCACCCATCCGTCACCCATGCATCCGTGCTCACTCATCTGTCACCCATGCATCCGTGCTTGCCCATCCGTCACCCATGCATCCGTGCTCACCCATCCATGCTCACCCATCTGTCACCCATGCATCTGTGCTCACCCATCCGTCACCCATGTATCCGTGCTCACCCATCCATGCTCACTCATCCGTCACCCATGAATCCGTGCTCACCCATCTGTCACCCATGCATCCATGCCCACCCATCCATGCTCACCCATCCGTCACCCATGCATCTGTGCTCACTCATCCGTCACCCATGCTCACCCATCCGTGCTCACTCATCTGTCACCCATGCATCCATGCTCACCCATCCGTGCTCACTCATCCGTCACCCATGCATCCGTGCTCACCCATCCAGCCATGCATCCTTGCTCACAATCCAATCGTGCTCACCCATGCATCCGTGCCCACCCATCCGTCATCCATCCATGTCCACCCATCTGTCACCCATGCTCCCCCATCCGTCACCCATACATCCGTGCTCACCCATCTGTCCCCCATGCATCTGCACTCACCCATCCGTCACCCAGGCATCCGTGCCCACCCATCCGTCACCCATGCATCTGTGCTCACCCATCCGTCACCCATGCATCCGTGCTCACACATCCGTGCTCACCCATGCGTCTGTGCTCACCCATCCATGCTCACCCATCTGTCACCCATGCATCTGTGCTCACCCATCCTTCACCCATGCATCCATGCTCACACATCCGTGCTCACTCATCCGTCACCCATGCATCCGTGCTCACCCATCCGTCACCCATGCATCCATGCCCACCCATCCATGCTCACCCATCCGTCACCCATGCATCCGCGCTCACCTATCCGTAACCCATGCATCCATGCCCACCCATCCATGCTCACCCATCCGTCACCTATGCATCCGTGCTCACCCATCCGTCACCCATGCATCCATGCTCACCCATCCGTGCTCACTCATCCATCACCCATGCATCCGTGCTCACCCATCCAGCCATGCTTACCCATGCATCCGTGCTCACCAATCCAATTGTGCTCACCCATGCAGCCTCATCCGTGCTCACCCATCCAGCCTCATCCGTGTTCACCCATGCATCCGTGTTCATCCATGCATCCGTGCTCCGCCATCCATCCATGCTCACCCTTGCATCCATGCTCACCCATCCATCCGTGCTCACCCATGCATCCATGCTCAGCCATGCATCCGTGCTCAGCCATGCATCTGTGCTCAGCCATGCATCCGTGCTCAGCCATTCATCTGTGCTCACCCAGGCATGCATGCTCACCCATGCATCCGTGCTCCGCCATCCATCTATGCTCACCCATCCATCCGTGCTCACCAATCCATCCGTGCTCACCAATCCATCCGTGCTCACCCATGCAGCCTCATCCGTGTTCACCCATGAATCTATGCTCCGTCATCCATGCTCACCCATCCATCTGTACTCACCCATGCATGCATGCTCACCAATGCATCCGTGCTCACCCATCCATCCATGCTCAGTCATCCCCATCTATGGCTTATTCACACCCATTTGTGCTCATTTATGCCTCATTCATGCTCATCCATACCACATCAGTTCTTATCCATGACACATCCATGCCACTACAGCACCCATCAGTGCCACTACAGTGCCCATCAGTGCAACCACAGTGCCTCACAATTATGTAATAGGTAGTCAAATTAGATTTGAAATGTATGCCCCTAGAACGCCTGATGGTGCACCCTGCATGTTGGGCCTCTGTATGTGGCCAGGCTGTGTAAAAGTGTCACACATGTGGTATCGCCATACTCAGGACAAGTAGTGGAATATATTTTAGGGTGAAATTTTTGCTAGGTACATGTTTGGTGTTAGAAATATTGTATAAATGGACAACCTTGTATAAAAAAAATGCATTTTAATTTTCTTTCTACATTTTCCAAAAACTTGTGGAAAAAATGAACCGTTCAAAAGACTCATCATGCCTCATAGAATATACGTTGGGGTGGTTACTTTCCAAAATGGGGTCATTTTTTGGGCGTTTCCATTGCCCTGGTGCTCCAGGACCTTCAAAAGTGCAAGAGGTATTCAGGAAATTATATGTGTAATTTATGTCCTTAGAATTCCTGATGGTGCTCCCTGCATATTGGGCCTCTGTATGTGGCCAGGCTGTGTAAAAGTCTCACACATGTGGTATCACCATACTCAGGAGTAGCAGAATGTGTTTTGTGGTGTAATTGGTGGTATGCATATGCTGGGTGTGAGAAATATCCTGTTAAAATGACAATTTTGTGGAAAAAAAACACTGAAAAAAAAAATCTTCATTTTGCAAAGAATTGTGGGAAAAAATGACAACTTCAAAAAACTCGCAATGCCTCTTACTAAATACGTTGGACTGTCTACTTTCCAAAAAGGGGTCATTTGGGGGGTATTTGTACTTTTCTGTCTTGTTAGGGCCTCAAGAAATGAGATTGGCCGTCAGTGCATCAGGTGTGATCAATTTTCAGTGATTGGCACCATAGATTGTAGACTCTATAACTTTCACAAAGACCAAATAATATACACTAATTTGGGTTATTTTTACCAAAGATATATAGCAGTATAAATTTTGGCCAAAATTTATGAAGAAAAATTACTAATTTGCAAAATGTTATAACAGAAATAAAGAAAAATGCATTTTTTTTACAGAATTTTCGGTATTTTTCCATTTATTGCTCAAAAAATAAAACACCCCAATGGTGATTAAATACCACCAAATGAAAGCTCTATTTGTGTGAAAAAAGGACGAAAATGTCATATGGGTACTGTGTAGTATGACTGAGTAATTGTCATTCAAAATGTGAGAGCACTGAAAGCTGAAAATTGGTCTGGTTAGGAAGGGGGTTTAAGTGCCCAGTGGTCAAGTGGTTAAAGGATGTCTCCAATTTACAAGCCAACCTCAATGCACTGTTTCATTGGGCAACTATGTGGCAGATGAGGTTTAATGTTGATAAATGTAACATTATGCACTTGAAGGCTAAGACTATGCATGCATCATACATACTAGGGGGAGTACAACTGCGGAATCAATGGTGGAGAAGGATCTGGGTGTTTTGGTAGATCACAAGTATAAAAATAGCATGCAATGCCAAGCTGTGGTTTCTAAAACAAGCAAAATTCTTTCTTGTATTAAGAAAGGCATGGACTGCAAAGATAGAGACATCATTTTGCCCCTGTACAAATCATTAGTAAGACCTCATCTGGAATATGCAGTTCAGTTTATAAAAAGGATATCGAGGAACTGGAGAAAGTGCAGAGAAAAGCAACCAAACTGATAAGATGCATGGACTAGCTCAGCTATGAGGAACCATTAGCTGGACTACATTTATCCTCTCAACCACTTCAGCCCCGGAAGGATTTTCCCCTTTATGACCAGAGCTTTTTGTGATTCGGCACTGCATAAATTTAACTGACAATTGCGCGGTCATACGACGTTGTACCCAAACTAAATTTGTGTCCTTTTTTTCCCACAAATAGAGCTTTCTTTTGGTGGTATTTGATCACTTCTGCCTCATTTCTGATCGCCGCTATAAACAAAAAAAGAGCAAAGACAATTTTTTTTTTTACTTTTTGCTAAAATACAATTCCAAAAAAAAAATATAAAAAAAAAACATTTTTTCAGCAGTTTTGGCCGATTTATATTCTTCCTCATGTTTTTGGTAATAAAATAAAAAAAAAAAATCGCTATTGCGTTTATTGATTGGTTTGCGCAAAAGTTGCTGCCTTTATGGATGATGAGAATTCATTTCTGGGGTTTTTATTTTTTACTAGTAATGTGGCGATCTGCGATTTTTAGCAGTACTGTGATATTGCAGTGGACATGTCGGACCATTTTGACACTTTTTTGGACCAATGACATTTATACAGCGATCAGAAATTTAAATATCCACTGATTACTGTGTAAATGTCATTGGCAGTGAAGGGGTTAACCTGCAGGGGGTAGTGAAGGGGTTAACTGTGTTCCCTAGGCGTGTTCTAACTGTGAGGGGGCTGGGCTGTTATGGGCATAAGAGATCTAACTGATCCCCGTGACAGGGATCAGTAGATCTCTTATGTCCCCCCACTGACAGAGCGGGGAACCGCCGTGTTTACATCGGCGGTTCCCCGTTCTTTTGCTCTGGTTGCTCATCGCGGCTCGCCGGCGGACATCGGGTCCGCCCGAGCCACGGCACATTCCTCCAGAGTGCGGCGGGCACGCCCCCCTAGCGGCCACTCTGCAAATAGCCATCTATTTAAGGCGATTCGCGGGACACGTCCACACTGCCACAGTAAATATACTGTAGGCGGTGTGGAAGTGGTTAAGAGGAGATTAAAGGGGGATATGATCAACATGTATAAATACATACAGTATCTCACAAAAGTGAGTACACCCCTCACATTTTTGTAAATATTTTACACACACCTCCAAAGGGACCACTGCCTTGCTAAAGAAGCTGAGGGTAAAGGTGATGGACTGGCCAAGCATGTCTCCAGACCTAAACCCTATTGAGCATCTGTGGGGAATCCTGAAACGGAAGGTGGAGGAGTGCAAGGTCTCTAACATCCATCAGCTCCGTGATGTTGTCATGGAGGAGTGGAAGAGGACTCCAGTGGTAACCTGTGAAGCTCTGGTGAACTTTAGGGTTAAGGCAGTGCTGGAAAATAATGGTGACCACACAAAATATTGACACTTTGGACCCAATTTGGACATTTTGACTTAGGAGTGTACTCATTTTTGTTGCCATCGTTTTAGACATTAATGGCTGTGTGTTGAGTTATTTTGAGGGGGCAGAAAATTTACACTGTTATACAAGCTGTACACTACCTACTTACTTTACATTGTAGCAAAGAGTAATTTCTTCATTGTTGTCATATGAAAAGATATAATAAAATATTTACAAAAATGTGAGGGGTGTACTCACTTCGGTGAGATAATGTAAGTGGTTCATATAATGAGCTTGGTGTGGAGCTATTCACTTTAAAGGTGGGGGGCACTCTTTGCATCTGGAGGAAAAGAGATTTCATCTCTAAATACAGAAAGACTTTTTCACAGTAAGAGCTGTGAAAATGTGGAATAGACTCCCTCAAGAGGTGGTTCTGGCCAGCTCAGTAGATTGCTTTAAGAAAGGCCTGGATTATTTCCTAAATACACATAATATAACTGGATACTAATATTTATAGGTAAAGTTAATCCAGGGAATATCCGATTGCCTGTTGAGGGATCAGGAAGGAATTTTTTGCTTTATGACTGAAACAAAAAGGTTTGCATTTTCTTTGTTTTGTGGGTGACTGGGAGAAGCCATTCACCGCTCAGTTAGAGAAAATTAAGATGTTTAGTAAGAACCTGGATGGCAAGGATTTATTTTCTGTTTTGTGTGTTTTATTTTCATGCAACCTTTTAAAATAAAACTGGCTACAAGTCAGCTTTTAAGAAAACCTGCTGTTTGGACTGCCTTTTTTCCCCAGAGAAGGTGATCCCCCTTGAGCCAACCCCCCACAGATGGTGGATTTTCAGCGGGTGTCTTCCTACACAAGTGGAAAGATGGAGGATGTGTTAAAAGCCCTGCTGCAGGCCACTGCATCCCAGCAGGAAACCATTCGCCAGAGGTCGCTGAAGCGCAGCAGGAGGCAAATCGCCAGTTTGCGGAGGCCCTGGTGGAGTTAAAGAAGGGGTCCGCAAGTCCTTTGCCAGTGGAACAGAAAATGGTTTGTGCCAGCTATTTCCTGCAGAAGATGACACCTGCAGATGATGTGGAAGCATAGCGAGAAACTTTTGAAAGAGTCGCTGTATGAGAAGGATGGCAAAAAGAGCAATGGGCAGGACTGCTAGCACCCTTTCTGACAGGAGAGCCCCAAAAGGTCTATTATGACCTGGAACCTGATGCAGCCCAGGATGAGACATTGAAAGCCGAGATGCTTGCACGCATGGGCATCACCAGTGCAGTCCAGGCTCAACGGGTGCATTGGTGGTCATACAGTACTGACAAGCCACCCCGCTCCCAATTGTTTGATTTGATACACCTCACCAAGAAATGGCTGCAGCCAGAGACTTTGCCGGGACCTAAGTTTGTGGCGTGTGTGGTCATAGACCATTATTTAAGGGCGCTCCCTGCCACTTTGAGGAAATGGGTCAGCCATGGGGACCCTAAGACTGCAAACCAGCTGATGGACCTGGTGGAGAGATATACTGCTGCTGAGGACATGTTTAACCCATCCATGCCCTACTCCAATGTCTCTAGGGGTGACAAATTGCCCTGTTTCAGGGTTCAAGGGCGAGGGGAAAAATTACAAGACTGTTGCCACAGATAATGAGACTATGGGCTCAGGACCTGGAGGTTGGCCAAATAGATCAGGAAGGTCTCTGAGGCTGTTTAGACAACTGGGTACAGAACACATAAAATGTTATTACTGTCATGCATTTGGTCATATTGCTGCTAACTGTTCCCTAAATGATGAACCAATGCAATGTGATAATGTCTACTTTAAAAATCGCAGGTCTCGTTTTGCACAGGTGGCATGTACTGCAACATGTCAGGAACGCATGGAAAAACAAATGTGTGTAATTTCAGTTGATGGAAAGCCATTCACGGCTCTGCTAGATTCTGGTAGTGTGGTGACATTAGTCAAAGGTGATTGTGTAAATCCTAGAGTTACACCCCAGCACTATTGGGGTTATTTGCATACATGGTGACACACGTGACTACCAGACTGCTATGGTTGATATGATACCCCTTGGGGCATAGTGACACATTCAGTGGGGTGGTATCCGCACTGCTTCATGAAGCCCTAGTGGATAGAGATTTTCCCCACTTTTGGAGTTTATGGGAAAACAAAAGGAGTCGGGAGGACAGAGCTTGCCCTGCTGAGCAAACTCTGGAACTCACACCAGACCCTTTTGATAACAAAATTGAACGGTAAACTGTTCGCGTGTCTGAGGAAGGAGAGGATCCTTTTCTTTTTTCTGTAATGGCTGGGGAGCAAGTGGAGCTGGAATCCAGCCCCCAGCTGGAGATTAATGAACTAGAAATTATCTCTGACTCCAATAGTGAGAGTGAACAGAATGTGGTGCCTGACTTAGAGGTCAGAAAAGGTGATTTTTGCACGGAACAACTAAAACATGCCATACTCAATAGAGCCAGAGAAAACAGTAAAATGATAGATAGGGAACCTGTTGAATCTAATATAGGTGTATTTTCCCTACATGGCTCTTAAAAATAACTTGCTGTATCAGGTGGTAAAGCAAGGGGAGGAGGAGGTAGAGCAGCTAGTGGTTCCCAAACCCTATCGCCGGATGGTATTAGATTTAACCCATGGTCATATGATGGGTGGACATCTTGGTATGGAGAAGACCAAGGAGAGAATAACCCAGAAATTATTTTGGCCCGGGTTATATGCAGATGTCAAAGAATATTGTGAGTCATGCCCAGAGTGTCAGTATTCTGTGCCATCGCCCCAGTTTTGCAGTCCGCTGGTACCATTACCAATAAGTGCCTTTTGAAAGAATTGTCATGGATCTGGTAGGACCAGTAGTAAAGTCTGCCCGGGGCCATCAGCACATATTGGTAATACTGGACTATGCCACACAATATCCTGAAGCCATTCTCTTGCGTAATACCTCAGCTAAAACTATTGCCAAAGAGCTTGTCCAGGTATTTAGATGTGTGGGTATTCCAAGAAATATTGATGGATCAAGGCACCCCATTTATGTCCCGAGTCACTAAAGAATTGTGCAAGTTGTTCAAAATCTCCCACCTCTGTACCTCTGTCAACCACCTGCAAACTGATGGTCTTGTGGAGAGATTTAACAAAATGCTAAAAATCATGTTAAAAAAGATGGTGGACAAAGATGGGAGAAATTGGGATTTTTTGCTGCCATACCTCATGTTTGCCATACGGGAGGTACTTCAGGCATCTACAGGTTACTCCCCTTTTGTACTACTGTATGTGAGACATCCCGGGGATTGCTAGATATTGCAAAAGAACGTGGGAGGGAAAGACCACGCCTTATAGAAGCGGCATTGGGCATATCTCACTGATGCAAGATAGAATCGCTGCTGTTATGCTGCTTGTACGGTAACATATGGAGCAAGCCCAGGAGGCCCAGAGAAGGGTTTATAATTGGAGTGCCAAGACCCGGATCTTTAACCCTGGTGATAGAGTGCTAGTACTAGTCCCCACCGTTGAGAGTAAATTGGCAAAGTGGCAAGGTCGCTTTGAAATTATGGAAAGAGTAGGGGAGGTAAACTACAAAGGTTACCAGCCAGGGAAAAGGAAACCCGAGCAAATATATCACGTTAATCTCTTGAAACCTTGGAAGGACAGAGAGACTTTACTGGCAATGCCAACCTCCCAAAAGGACATGGCCCCCATGACACCCGAAGTACCCATAACTGAACCCTTGTCAGTGGCCCAACAGAAGGACGTTAAAGAATTTGTGAGTAAGAATATAGACTTTTTCTCTCAACTGCCTGGACTGACCACAGTTATACAGCATTACATAATTACAGAACCAGGTGTCTGCGTAAATGTTAAGTCCTATCGACTACCGGAGGCTAGGTGGGAAGCAGTTGCAAATGAAATAAAGAAAATATTACAGCTGGACAAGATAGAGGAGTCCCACAGTGACTGGTCAAGTACCATAGTGTTGGTCCCAAAACCAGATGGCACTATAAGGTTTTGTAATGATTTCAGGAAGTTGAACAGCGTGTCTAAATTCAATGCGTACTCAATGCCTCAGGTCGACAAACTTGTTGACAGATTGGGAGGTGCCCGGTACATAACTACTTTAGATCTGACTAAAGGTTTATGGCAGATTCCCCTAACGGAGTCTGCGAAAGAGAAAACTGCATTTTCTACCCCCGAGGGGTTCTTCCAGTATAAGCGGATGTCTTTTGGCTTGCATGGTGCTCCTGCCCCATTCCAGAGGATGATGGATAAGACCTTAAGACCACATCACCAATACGCAGCCGCCTAGTTGGATGATGTAGTCATCCACAGCCCAGATTGGGAATATCATTTGCCCCTTGTGCAAGCAGTAATAGATTCTCTTAGGAAAGCAGGACTCCCTCCCAACCCCAGAAGGTGTGTGATAGACTTGGAGGAGGCCAAATACCTTGGCTACATTATTGGTCAGGGGCTGATCAAGCCTCAGATCAATAAGATTGAGGCAGTTCACAAGTGGCCCCAACCTAAAAATAAGAAGCAAGTTTGTGCATTTCTTGGGATCACAGGGTACTACAGGCGTTTTATACCCAACTTTGCCACCATTGCAGCCCCACTGACGGATCTTATGAAGGGTAGAGGGTCAGTCATGATCAAGTGGAATCCTGAGGAAGAGAAGGCATTTCAAATGTTGAAGCAAGCCCTTTCTGCACAACCTGTGCTCGTGACCCCAGATTTCACAAAGGAGTTTTTGGTGCAGACAGATTCCTCTGATGTGGGACTGGCTGTACTGTTCCAAGTCAGGGACGGGGAGGAGCACCCAGTGGTTTACCTTAGCAGAAAGCTCAACAGACATGAGAAAAACAATGCCATTGTTGAGAAGGAATGTTTAGCTATCAAATGGGCCTTAGATGCCCTGAAATATTACCTGTTGGAGAGACCATTCAAAATAGTCACGGATCGTGCCCCTCTTAAATGGATGTGTGATAACAAGGAGAAAAACAGTCGGTGACAAGTGGTTCTTTGCTCTTCAAGTATTTAGGTTCACAGTGGAACATAGAGCTGGGAAACTCCAAAATAATGCAGATGCCCTTTCCCGCATCAATTGTCTGGTTGAGACAGTTGCTCAGCCGCAGGGGCTTAAAGCAGAGGGGGGTATGTGCCCTTATGAAAGGCGAAGTGATCGAAGAACGTTATGTTTCACCTCGCATGCGTTCACTTGCAGGAAACTAAGGTGTAATCCGGTCTGGGTTTTACCTGCCACCTTGGTAAGGGTTGGTTCCGGACCAGATTTTGCGGTCCACTTGTGTCCATCAACAGGTGGTATAAAGCAAGCAGGTCTGGATCAGATGATTGCTCTGGCCAGGGACTCAGGATCCATCAAACCTGAGAGAGCTTGAACTGAAGTTTTCTTTATGACTGAAACATAAAGGTGTGCATTTTCTTTGTTTTGTGGATGACTGGGAGAAGCCCTTTACCGCTCAGTTAGGAAAACTGAAGATGTTTAGTAAGGATTTCTTTTAGGTTTTGTTTGTTTTATTTTCAAGCAATCTTTTAAAATAAAACTGGCTACAAGTCAGCTTTTAAGAAAACCTGCCGTTTGGACTGCCTTTTTTCCGGGAAAGGGGATTCCCCCTTGAGCTAACTCCCCACAATATATTTTATATATATATATATATATATATATATATATATATATATATATATATATATATATATATATATATATATATATACATATACACACACAGTATCTCACAAAAGTGAGTACACACCTCACATTTTTGTAAATTTTTTTTATATCTTTTTATGTGACAACACTAAAAAGACACCTTGCTACAATGTAAAGTAGTGAGTGTACAGCTTGTATAACAGTGTAAATTTACTGTCCCCTCAAAATAACTCAGCACACAGCCATTTATGTCTAAACCGCTGGCAACAAAAGTGAAAAGTTCAGATCCATGGCAATTCGATCAGTGTTGGCTGGTGAATTTTCAGGATGGGGGGCACCAGTACCCCTCCTACTTATCATAAGCCCCACCCCTTATATAATCCACCCACTCCGTCCCCTGTATTCCACATATGTCAGGAGTATACAGCTCAGTATCACAGGAAACAGTATACAGCTCAACATCACAGGTGGGGTATATTGCAGCCAGTAACACAGTATGCAGCCAGTACACAGGTATTGCAGCCAGTACACAGGTTTTGTAGCCAGTACACAGGTTTTGCAGACAGTACACAGGAAGCCAGTATACAGGTTGCCAGTACGCAGGTATTGTAGGCAGTACACAGGGAGCCAGCACACAGGTATTGTAGCCAGTACACAGGGAGCCAGTACACAGGTATTGTAGCCAGTACACAGGGAGCCAGTACACAGGTATTGTAGCCAGTACACAGGGAGCTAGTACACGGGTATTGTAGCCAGTACACAGGGAGCTAGTACACGGGTATTGTAGCCAGTACACAGGTATTGTAGCCAGTACACAGGGAGCCAGTACACAGGCATTGTAGGCAGTACACAGGCAGCCAGTACACAGGTATTGTAGCCAGTACACAGGCAGCCAAGTCACAGGTATTGTAGCCAGTACACGGGTATTGTAGCCAGTACACAGTTATTGTAGCCAGTACACAGGTAGCCAGTACACAGGTATTGTAGGCAGTACACAGGGAATCAGCACACAGGTATTGTAGGCAGTACACAGGGAGCCAGTACACAGGTATTGTAGCTAGTACACAGGGAGCCAGTACACAGGTATTGTAGCCAGTACACAGGGAGCCAGTACATAGGTATTGTAGCCAGTACACAGGGAGCCAGTACACAGGTATTATAGCCAGTACACAGGGAGCCAGTACACAGGTATTGCAGCCAGTACACAGGTAGCCAGGTCACAGGTATTGTAGCCAGTACACAGGTACTCAGTACACAGGTATTGTAGCCAATACACAGGCAGCCAGTACACAGGTAGCCAGGTCACCGGTATTGTAGCCAGTACACGGGTATTGTAGCCAGTACACAGTTATTGTAGCCAGTACACAGGTATTGCAGCCAGTACACAGGTATTGTAGGCAGTACACAGGGAGTCAGCACACAGGTATTGTAGGCAGTACACTGGGAGCCAGTACACAAGTATTGTAGCCAGTACACAGGGAGCCAGTACACAGGTATTGTAGCCAGTACACAGGGAGCCAGTACACAGGGAGCCAGTGCACAGGGAGCCAGTGCACAGGTATTGTAGGCAGTATACAGGGAGCCAGTACACAGGTATTGCAGCCAGTACACAGGGAGCCAGTACACAGGTATTGTAGGTAGTACACAGGGAGCCAGTACACAGGTAGTGTAGGCAGTACACAGCACAGCAGTACGGTAGCTCGTCCTCGAGTCAGCTGCTCTCGACCCACCCCCGCCCACCACACTGTGACATAGCCAATCATTGGCTCAGGGCAGCCAATTAGTGTATGTATGTGTGCTTCTTTGGTGCACATACATACACTTTTAGGACTGACCAATAGGCTCACTACTTGCTATCAGCAGACAGCAAGGAGCCTAAGAAAAAAAAAATATCAATATACCGGCGCCACCTTTAGGGGGTTGGGCGGACCTTTTTTTTCCTTCTCATTCCAGCAGGGAAGCGGCGCCCAAGTGCCCCCTATTGACCAGCCGCTGCTGAATTTGGTCAAAAGGAACCTCAATCATAGGTAATGGCACCAGTGGGCTACGGTAATGGGGCATAGGGGCTGCCTTTTGACTCTCTGGGCATGACTCACAATAGTTTTTCACATTGGCATGTATCCCAGGCCAAAAGAAACGCTGTACAACACATTCTCTGGTCTTTTCATAGGCCAGATGACCACCCAGGGGATGTGTATGGGCCAGGTTCAGCACTGTCCTTCTATAGGGGCCAGGCACCACAAGTTCTTCCACAACCTCACCCCGAATTTTGTCAACCCGATACAACATGTCATGGTTAACCGCCATATGAGAAAACACATTCTCCAGCCCCGGAGCTGCCGGGGTCCCATTGTTTACCATTTTTCCAGGCTTGTACAAGAGTAGGACCCTGTAACTGGGTGGTCCCGAAGTTGTCTCGAGAGACCTCTAGCTCCGGCACCCCGGGCAACTCTAGGGTCTCGGGGGTCACCTCCAGTTCACCCGCATAGACTGCTAAGGGAAAAGATACATTTTCATCAGGGGACACCCCTACAGCATTTTCATCAACCTTTGGTTCAAAGGGGTTGGGGTTCTCCCCTGCAGTCCCACTAGGAAGTCCAGGCTCAGGACTCTTATCCTTCCCACTGCAGTGTTCTTGGAACAGTGGAAAGTCTCTCCTCAGTATTACACTCTGCAACAGGATAGGGGACACAGCCACTTCATGGCAAACAGATCCTGAGCTGGTTTCAAAGGTCACCAGCGCTGTGGGGTACTTCTTACAGTCACCATGCACACATACCACTCCTATCTTACACTGGGTCAGCTGTTCAGGGTCAACAAGCTGGGTATGGATCAGGGTGACCGGGCTTCCAGAGTCCAAGAGAGCACACACATTTTTTTCTCCTTATCTGTACGGCATGTCCGTATCAGCGACTAGGCCTGGGCGAGCAAACAGGGACATGCGTCTGACTACATCACACTCCATAGGCTCGGGGTTCAAGGGGCACCCCCACTCACTGCACCACCAACACTGAGGTTCCCAGACGGGGTCTTTCAACCGAGGGTGACCCTCTGATCATGCTCGCCGGCCTCTCAGGACTTCCCCTTTTGGGCCTGACCAGCTGTGATACTGGGGTTGACCGAGTGGTCACAGGAGGGGGACTTACGACCATTAGAGATCTTGAAACTGCAGACCCAGCAACCAGGTCCTCTGTTGCAAAGTAGCGTTCCACCAGCTCAACCAGAACATCCTTCAAATGGGGATCAGATTGTCTCACCCATCTCTGCAACTCAAGAGGTAAAGCTCTCAGTTACTGGTCCATTGCAACTCTTTCCACTATTTGGGGCCCTGTGAGTATCTCAGGCTGAAGCCACCATTTGACCAGGTTGATTAGGTCATACATTTGGGAGCAGGGGGACCCATCTGCCTTGAAACAAAAGCTGTGTACTTGCTGCACTCTCACTGCCGTAGTGACACCCAGACGCCGCAAGATCTCAGCATTTAGTTTGTCATAAACTCGGGCATCCTCCACGGACAAGTCAAAGTATGTCTTTTGGGAGTCCCCTGCTAACCGTGGTGCGCAGCCCAGCAGTCTTTAGGCCAGGCCTGCCCCTCAGCAGTTAGTACACAGGAAGACCTCCACATCATCCTGGCATGTCATCTTTTGTAGAAGGTGGTTTTTGGTGCCTGGCGCGGTGTCACCAGGGGACCCCATGGAGACATTTGCAGTCTGGGCTGGCATCAGCTGGAGTACTTCAACCAAGACCTGTCTGTCTTTCTCGGCTGCCTGAGCCAAGGCAGCCACTTAAGCCCCCATTGTCTGTGCCAAAGCAGTCACTTGAGCCTCTGTGGTCTGTGCCAGGACAGCCACAGCTTGCTGTTGGTTGCTTGGGCTTGCTGCTGCTGAGTAGCCAACAGTCTATTAGTCTCTTGTTGGGCAGCTGTAGCCTGCTTATAAGCCTGATGCTGTGTGGCATTACTTTGAAGCAAGGCCTTTATCAAGTCCTCCATGCTGCAGATTCACAGTTACCCTGCTGTACACTGTGTCTTTAAGTGGTATGGACACACACTGCTGTCCTTTTAATACCGCTGACACAGTGTTCAAACAGCTTATTTCAATGCAGTCTTTTAACAACAGGTACACAGTGTAGCCAACAAATACCTTTCAGCGTGGATCAGTAGAGGGATTGCCCGCATCCTCCATAAATTGTGGGTGAAGAGTTTTTCAGAATGGTAATCCAGCCTTATGCAAGGTTAAGGGCTTCCTGTCCTTGTTTATTTGGTCAGCAAATAAAGCAAACAGAAAGGCTTCCCTCGCAGGGGTAGAAAACATAGTCCAAAGCAAAAGTCCATCAAACGAAAATAAGCCTCCTGGCTAATAGTTAGACCTCACTGGGTCTGCTTCAGTCCTGCAGACATGTTCCCTCACAGCCTGCTCCTTTTCTCTCAGCACCACCACTGATTAAACCCAGGTAAGGCAAAATTATACCCCAGGTGGGGAGCAAGGTGTGGCCAGTGCTTAAACCCTTGCAGCCTACGGACCTTTCACTGCCACCCATTTACCTTAAGAATCTCAAGATTCTATGTGGCAGATATACTCCATCAATAACAGACAGGGACTGTTTGTCACATACCTCCCCCCTCTGTTTGAACCCGTGTGTTAGAACCCCAGCTATTAACCAGTTGCCGACCACCCGCCGTAGCTTGACGGCGGCAACTTGGCTCAATATCACAAACCGACGTCACCTGACAGCGGCTGCGAGATCGCGGATCGTGGGTGCGCCGCCGGAGGCACGCTCACTGTGTAGGGGTGGAGCCAGGGAGCAGATAGGGCGGACTATGTCCGACGGCTACCCGAGATCGCTCCCCCACAGTGACAGAACAGGGATCCGTGTGAGTAAACACACGGATCTCCGTTCTGACAGGGGAGGAGGAGTGTGATCGCATGCTCCCTGTATATGGGAGCAGCGATCACTCTCCTCCCCCAGTTAGCCTAACCCCCATCACCACTGATTAAACCCAGGTAAGGCAAAATTATACCCCAGGTGGGGAGCAAGGTGTGGCCAGTGCTTAACCCCTTGCTGCTTACAGACCTCCCACTGCCACCCATTTACCTTAAGAATCTTAAGATTCTAAGTGGCAAATATACGCCATCAATAACAGATAGGGACTGTTTGTCACTATATATATATATATATACATATATATATATCTCATTTTATCAGCTACATCTGCCACACCAGGTGTAGCCTTTCTGAGCTGCTGGGGGAAGGAAAGCTGAGAAACCTCTTTTCCTTCACATGTCCAGGAACCCAAGAAGATGTGGGAAAGGAGTTAACTGGGCCCGCAGCTGAGCATTGTGAACAAATGGACATACTGGGACAATAATATTTTTTTACTAACTACTAAACCACAATTATTAACATTGTTGGCTGGGATGGTGGAAGGGTAAGATTCTATACTATTAAAAAGATCAGTTGATGCTGAAAAACGTAACTGAGCTACTGAGGAAATTTAAAGTTATTTCCCTGCACTGCTGCTCTTCGCTGACAACTTCTATGCACAGCACTGGTCCCTAATATTGTACCGAATATGCTGACACCGCTTTTATACTTTATGTTGAAATCAATTACACTGGTGTTTCAACTGGCACAGGTGTCGCAGAGGGAGGTGGCTGAGAGGTCCATCAAAATTCTGCTGAATTGTTGATAGGCCTCTGCAGGGCCACTGTTAGAAATTATGGGGCCCCATACAGCCTACCTGACAGGACCCCCTTTAACCACGCCCTTGACCCCACCCCTGGCCCCGCCCCTTGAAACAAAATGCAGGTTTTTGTTTACATTTGCATGTGGAGCCAAAATGTGTGTTCACAATTGCGCATAAGCACAAAGGAGCGGGGGTAGTTTAAATTTCTTTTATATTGTATTTTATTTATTTTATTACAAATAAAAAAAATCTTACACCGTATCTTTACATTTTCTATTTTGCTTTCACAAGGGATGAACAACATCCCTAGTGATAGCATGGGTCATGACAGGTCCTCCTTATGGAAAAATCTGGCATCTTTTAGACCCCATATCTGTCTCTGGCCTCCAAACATCTGATCAAACCAAGATCAGTTTGATCAGATGCTTGTTCAAGCTGGTGATGGCTTCTTTACATGAGACCGAAACCAGAAGTGATGAACTCCTCGTCACTTCCGGTGTCTGATGTCACACAGTGGGAGGAATGACATCCATCTCTCTCACTGTGTCCTAGGAACCAAATACTACCAGTCACATCTTAAAAGCAGTAAAGGCGGTGGTGGGACCCCCTTCCACTGCTTGTAAAAGTAATCCAGTAGCTTCTTAGCCACTAGGATTACTTTTATTTTGTGTAGAATCGCTGGGGCTAAAAAATGATATCTTGATCATTGCTGTAGTGATGACCAAGGTATCATTCTTCCAATTCAACGACGTACTGGTACGTCGCTGGAGGGGAAGCAGTTAAAGGGGATTGGTTTGGGGGCCAGTAAAAATGCAGCTCCGCGGCATGTTTACTGCTCCCCCAAATGAAGTGTAAAGTAGCATCTCACTGTCTTATGATAATTAACATTACAATAATCACACAGGCAACACAGTAAGCTGGTGCTCGATCATGGATCTGTGTCACATTTCAGCACCCAAAATGTGAAACAGAGCCATGATAGAGCACCAGCTTGGTAAACATGTGCTCTATCATCAGTAAAGTTTACTGTGCTGCCGGTGTGATTATTGTAAAGCTGATGATAACCTGCTGTGTGTTATATAATAGGACACAGTGAGTATTCTATGCTCTATTCCCCACTCACTCTGTCCATTGCCCCGTCAGCTGTTCAGCGGCTTCACATCTTTTCAGGACAGCAGCCGGGAGCCGAACAGAGAATCTCTATATCACTCCGCCGGCCAGGACTAATAAAATAGTGGGGCGGCATGATGTACATGCCCCTGAAAATGAAGAAATAGTTCCTCCACTGCACTCACCTCCTGGGTCCCTTTGTTGACCTGACGGGGCCCAGGAAAATTATATACCCCCCTCCATAAGGAGCGGGAGAAGAGTTTAGAAATTTGGGTTTTTTTTAAATGAAGTAAGAGTTGTAATGGTACAACAGGGCTGGTTGTACTGCCCTATCAGCGGCCCTGGGTCTCTGGCACATCCCAAACTCAAAGCCCATAGCAACTAGTCATGCTTAGGCCTATTAAGATGAACAGAGGAGACCACAGACTCTTCCAGTGATAATTTATAAGGGAAAAGTAATCACAAATAAAACAAGAATATGTAACCTGCCTGACTGGTGACATGCTCTGCTACTGCCCTATAGATATGAAAACTTCAGTTGTTTTCTGCCATTTAATATCAATGTGCAACTTTATCTCTAGGACTATGTCACCAAGCACAAAAGCACCATTATCAGAGATTGAATTCTGGCAGGTAGGGGTTGTCGTCCTTGGAGCAGTGAAACCAGTTTGAGTCTGCCCCTGCGCCACAGGTTTAGTCTGTGCCGCCATGTTTGAGATGTAGGCTGCAAACTCAGGACCTGTAATGGTGGGCCAGGATATGATTGCAGAGCAAGGTGTACTCATGGCTTTCTTCCCTTTTGTCATGCTCCTAGCCATGCAAGAGACTTGTGGAGAAGGTGCAGAGTGAAAGGCAGAACTTCCGGTTTAGATATTCACTCCATTGGTCATCTTGGGCACACCCCTGAGATTGGATTCTGGCAAAAATCAAAAAGTTTATGAAGAAGAGCCAAGATATCTTCTGAATAGAATGATTTGAAGGAAAAAACGTAGAAGAGGTTGGAACCTTGCAGTTGTGCAATAACCTAAAGGAATCAGGGAGACCTATCCTAGTCCCAATGCACTGCATTAGACCTGCCCATACTTTAATCTCCTGACTCCAGGTGCAGGTTAAAAAAAGCTGGTATTTGTGATCAAGCATCTATGTGGTGAAAGGCGTTATGGCGATGGTTTGTTTGGGTAAAAACATGATGGCTGTAAACCTACTGTGGATGATTTAATAAAGTAACTTGTCTTTGTATAATACCCCATTGGCTTTTTATCTTTGTACTGATATATTGGTCAGTACCCTTGACCTCTCTCAGGTATTTCTAACTTGGAAACATATAGATTAGAGTGCAGTTCTTATCAATGGAACTCCAATCAGTAAGAACTCTCTTAACTGATGGTTTGCTATACTTTGCACATCATCATTTCCTTTTTTTTTTACTTCTTCTCTAATAATTCAGCATATGTACAATATCTTGGTACTAGGAAGAAAAATGCTTAGTATTTGTGGTTTGGTTTATAATAAAAAAAAAAGTAACGACAGAAGAAAGCAAATCTTAACATAAGTAAAACTGTCTATAATGTTATTCTACAGTCAAAGTATTCAGTCTCTATTCGTTTACCGACGCGCAACTGTGGTCATGAAACAGAAATGATGTAAATGTTATGCAACAGATATATAGGCCATAGCCAATCCAGTTTTGATGCATTCTTCTAGCTGCCCATAAAAGCTCGCTGATCTAATTTCGAGCTCCCAAATGTAAGGCCTTTCTGTTATTGCTCTCCGAAGGGGAATTCTTTCACTTTGCTTTGAAGGGTTAGATATGTGGTTTATAAGCATGTTAAGAAAAAAATATGTTCTGGTTATGTAAACTTTTGTTCCCTGTGCATTGCTGCTGTTCAGTCAGGCTTATGAAGAGCATAGCCTCACTAATGGTACTTGGACAAGGGTGGGGGCTTATTTGAGTTAGTTAGGGCCAACTGAAATACAATATCTATAGAAGGATACCTGTAATATATGATCTGCCATGCTGATCTAACGGCTTCCGTGTCTTCTGAGACACTAATAATCATGAACAAATATGCAGGTCAAGAGTTATGACTTACATGTAGAATGCTTGTATTGGGTTAGTAACTCTGGAGTTGCTGAAACCATTGGACCAGAATGTCAGTTGGGCAAATAGCATTTTCAGCACAAAAGGTCAGCAAAGGCAGCCGATCTGCCTTTCTCTGCAAAAAAAAAAGGGAAGCAACATATGGTAGAAAAGGAGTTTGAAGTGGAGTTTAAAATGAATTTTAAAGTTTAAGTATAAGTCCTGTTTAATAGTAGACACTCCGAGGTGACCATTGTTAATTTCATTACCCAGATAATCTTTTTTAAGCCCCTATTAGATTTAATTTTATTTTGATACTGGAGACTGACTTCCTTTGACTTCATGAATAAAACCAAAACCGCAATTCCAGTGTTCAGCCAGACTGTCTCAGTGGACAGTGACGGCACCCTCATTGGACAGTGGAGGAAGCAATTGGTGGAGCCTAGCCATCAACACTGGGAATGAATAAAAAGGAAAATTCTTTTCTAATAAAGTGGCAATTTTTTGCTACAGGATGTTAATTTTGAAAAGATTCAAATTGAGAAGGGATAACTGAGTGGTCCTTATCCTTATGTCAAATTTTATGATTCTTGAAGCTGGGGAAATCGGCACCACCACTGAGGCATCTCATGGTAAAACATATAGCTTCACATAAGCGATACTTGAAACTTCAACTGCGTTCTTTGGAAAATGAATGCATACAGTACATATCTTCCCAAAATAAGATATGTCTAAAATGTCCCTTAAAGTGAGCCCATGACTACACTATAGATATTCAAGTTAACCACTTCAGCCCCAGAAAGTTTTACCCTCTTCCTGACCAGAGCACTTTTTGCGATTCGGCACTGCGTCACTTTAACTGACAATTGCGCAGTCGTGCGACGTTATACCCAAACTAAATTTGCGTCCTTTTTTTCCCACGAATAGAGCTTTCTTTTGCTGGTTATTTGATCACCGCTGTGTCATTTCTGATCCCCGCTATAAAAAAAGAAAGAGCGACAATTTTGCAAAAAAACGATATTTCTTACTTTTTGCTAAAATTCTAATCCAAAAAAAAAATATAAAAAAACATTTTTTTTCATCGGTTTTGCCCGATTTAGATTCTTCCTCATATTTTTGGTAATGAAAAAAAAAATCGGAATTGGCGTTTATTGATTGGTTTGCGCAAAAGTTGCAGCGTTTATGGATGATGAGAATTCATTTCTGGTGTTTTTATTTTTTTTTACTAGTAATGGCAGTGATCTGTGATTTTTATCGGGGCTATGATATTGAGGGGGACATGTCGGACATTTTTGACACTTTTTTTGGCACCAATGACATTTATACAGCGATCAGAAATTTAAATGTCCACTGATTACTGTGTAAATGTCATTGGCAGTGAAGGGGTTAACCTGCAGGGGCGATCTAGGTGTTAACTGTGTTCCCTAGGCGTGTTCTAACTGTGAGGGGGGCTGGGCTACCATGGGCACCAGAGATCTAACTGATCCCAGTGACAGGGATCAGTAGAGCTCTTATGTCCCCATTGAAAGAGCGGGGAACCGCTGTGTTTACATCGGCGGTTCCCCGCTCTTTGGCTCTAGCAGCTTATCGCGGCTCGCCGGCGGACATCGGGTCCACCTGAGCCGTGGGCACACTTCTCCAGAGTGTGTCAGGCACGAGAGTGCGCTGGCGGTGGCGCGCGCTCGCCCCCTAGCTGCGCCTGCAGGAATCGCCGCATTTTTACGGTGATTCACGATAAGCGTGCACACCGCCGCAGTAAATATACTGCGTGCGGTGTGGAACTGGTTAAAGGAGGTGAAAAGGCAGAAGGTTTTTTATTTTAATGCATCTATGCATTAAGATAACAAACCTTCTGTGTGTAGCAGCCCCCCCCCCCAGCACTACCCCCCCTAATTACTTACCTGAGCCCCTTCTCTCTGCAGCTATGTCCACGGGTGTCTTAGCTGTCCCAGACACTCATCCTGATTGGCTGAGACACAGCAGCGGCACCATTGGCTCCCGCGGCTGTCAATTAAAATTATTCAGCCAATCAGGGGAGAGAGGGGGTGGGGCCGAGTCGGGCTCTGTGTCTGAATGGATACATGGAGCTCTGACTCGGCATGGGTGCCCCCTGAAGCAAGCTGCTGGCTGAGGGGGCACTCACCAGAGGGAGGGGACAGGAGAGCAGAAGAGGGACCCGAGAAGAGGAGGATCCGAGTTGCTCTGTGCAAAACTAACTGCACAGAGGAGGTAAGTATAACATGTTTTTTTTTTTTTTTTAGGTAACAAAGGAGCCTTTACAATTACTTTAAGCAGCAACTCAACTTGTTCTCATCTCACCTTGCTCGGCATGTTGTTGATTTTTAAAGGCTGGCTGCACAGAACACCGGTTATTCTTTGGGTGCATAGATACAACCATAGGCACAGACGTACGGGTCTATGCGCCCATGTGAATAAGGCCTTAATGTCTTATAAACACAGGGAGAAGGAGCAGTTAGGGCTGAGCTGCTGAGAGAACAATTTTCAGAAACATCTGCCCATCCGCAGTAGCCCCCACGTTGTGTCCTATTATTTTGCACCTGCCTTGGGTATAGAAAATAATCACCCCCCCCCCCAACATTTTGTTGCTTTGCAGCCTGAAGTGAAGACAGACACAGAGCTTTTGTTTTTGAACCACCTTTTACTTTAATTACAGCCTTTAGTCTGTTGGGATGTCTCTACTAACTTTGCACATCTAGATTTTGCAATATTTGCCCACTCTTCTTTGCAGAACTGCTCACGTTCAGTTACATTTGATGGTGACCATTTGTGAAGTTATTCCACAGATTTCCAATGGGTTAAAGTTTGGGCTCTAACTAGGCCATGCAAGGACATTCGCCTTTTTCTCCTTCAACCACTGTGTGGTCATTTTTGCTGTGTGCTTTGGGTCATTGTCATGTTGGAAGGTAAAACTTATTCCCATTGACAACTTTCTGACAGAGGGCAGCATATTTTTCTCAAGAATTTTGCAGTATTTTACTCCATCCATTTCTCCTTCTATCCTGACAAGTGCTCCAGACCCTGCTGCAGAGAAACACCCCCATAACAGGATATTAACACCTCAGTGCTTTACTGTAGGAGTGGTGTTATTTGGATGGTGAGCTGTATTGGACTTCTGCCAGATATATCGTTTGGTGTTGAGGCCAAATAATTCAATTTTAGTCTCATCTGACCATAATGCTTTTTTCCATGTGACCTCAGTCGTGAAAGCTCAGTTGGGACTCCATGTGACCTTTGAGGAGTGGCTTTTTTCCTGCAACACTCCTATACAAGCCACATTTGTGGAGAATTTGTGATATTGTTGTCACATGCACACAATGACCACCCTTTGTCAAAAATTCCTGCTACTGCTTCAGAGTTGCTGTAGGCCTCTTGGTAGCCTCTCTGACCAGTTTCCTCCTGGCTTTTTCATCCAGTTTGGAGCGACGTCCTGAAACCAGGGAGGGTCTGTGTTATTCCTAATTTCTTACACTTCTTAATAATAGACTTCACTGTATGCATTAACAAAGCCTTTGAACTTTTTTTGTATCCATCTCTTGACTTGTGCCCGTCCACAACTTTATCCCGGAGATCTTCTGACAGTGCCTTGCCACCCATAAGTGATTGTTTTTTCAGGCGGACCTGAACGGACGCTCCATGTATCTCTATGGAGCGACAGATGTCAGCGGTGACATGTCCGCTGGCATCCAATCCGCTCCACTAAATACAGAGGGATGGAAACCCTATTTTCACCCATTTGGCGGATCGGATGAAAACGGACAGAGTGTTAGTTTTCAACTGATCCCCAATAGAGGAGAGCGGAGCTCTGACAGATCCGTCTCTGCTCAGAGTGCAGGGACAGACTCATTTTTAGGAGGGGGTGATTCTGTTTTTTATTTTTTTCTGACATGTTGGTGTTATATCTTTCACTTGGATGTTATAAGTTACACTAAGTAAATACAGCTGGATAAAACAAAAACTGTGTCTGTCTTCATTTCAGGCTGCAAAGCAACAAAATATTATTTTAAAGCGGGGTGATTCTTTTCTATACCCACTGTATATACTGAAGATTTTCCAACAGTAAATGTTCATCATTTTCCTCTATGAGTAGTTAGGTAGTTTTTAAACATCTGAATACTGGACAATTAAAGTGGGATGAAGCAATTTATAGTCACCCTCAGTAAGGAAAAAAAAAAAAAAAAACACATGATTAGAGTTGAGCGAACTTCTAGAAGTCCGGGTTCTGCTGGTTCGGCCGAACTTCGGGACAAAGTCCGGGTTCGGGTCCGGACAGAACCCGAACTTTGTCCCAGACCCCGAACCCCATTGAAATCAATGGGGACCCAAACTTTTAGGCACAAAATGGCTGTAAAATAGTCCTGGAAAGTCCTAGACGTCTGCAAAAGGAAGGAAATGGGGGTAAGGGTGGGACAAGTGACCTACAAAGAAATGGGGACAGGGAAATAACTTTAAATATTTTTAAAAAAATAAAAACATAAAAAAAGCAAAAATGAAGGTGGATGTGGACCATCTTCAAACTGGGTCTGAAAAGTATTAATTAACGGTAGAAGCCATATAACTGTTCTAAAATCATCTTCAAACTGTGTCAAAAAAGTATAAATAAGCCGGGAGAACCCATATCACTGTTCTGCAAACATCTGGAAGTTGTGTGTGTCACTTTAAATAAAACCGGGAGAAACCATACTACTGTTCTGCAAACATCTGTAAAGTCTGTGTGTCACTTTTAATATAACCGGGACTAACTGAACATCTGTTCTGCAAACATCTGTAAAGTCTGTGTGTCACTTTAAATATAACCGGGACTAACTGAACATCTGTTCTGCAAACATCTGGAATGTGTGTGTGAGAAACTACAGCATAGAGAAGAACAGGTATATGGTTTCGCTGTGCTATAGTTTCAAACACAGTTTGCAGATGTTTGCAGAACAGTGATATCATATCACTGTTCTGCAAACATCTGGAATGTGTGTGTGAAGCTATAGCAGAGTGAAACCATATACCTGTTCTTCTCTGTGCTGTAGTTTCACACACACATTCCAGATGTTTGCAGAACAGTGATATCACATCACTGTTCTGCAAACATCTGCAAACTGTGTTTGAAACTATAGCAGAGCGAAACCATATACCTGTTCTTCTCTATGCTGTAGTTTCACACACACATTCCAGATGTTTGCAGAACAAATGTTCAGTTAGTCCCGGTTATATTGAAAGTGACACACAGACTTTACATAGTTACATAGTTACATAGTTACATAGTTAGTCAGGTTGAAAAAAGACACAAGTCCATCCAGTTCAACCTAAAAAAAAAAAATATATATATATACACATATACATACATATATATATATATATACACATATACACATACAACCAAATAATCCCATATACAATACTTCACCCACAGTTGATCCAGAGGAAGGCAAAAAAAACCCAGCAAAGCATGGATCCAATTTGCTATAACGGGGGAAAAAATTCCTTCCTGATTCCCCGAGAGGCAATCGGATTCACCCTGGATCAACTTTACCTAAAGATGTACCCAGTTATATTATTTACATTAAGGAAAGAATCCAGGCCTTTTTTAAAGCAATCAACCGTGCTGGCCAAAACCACCTCTGGGGGGAGTCTATTCCACATTTTCACAGCTCTTACTGTGAAGAAACCTTTCCGTATTTGTAGATGAAATCTTTTTTCCTCTAGACGTAAAGAGTGCCCCCTTGTCCTTTGTGATGACCTTAAAGTAAATAATTCCACACCAAGTTCACTATATGGACCACTTATATACTTGTACATGTTGATCATATCCCCCCTTAATCTCCTCTTCTCAAGAGAGAATAAATTCAGATTCTCTAATCTTTCCTCATAGCTGAGCTCCTCCATGCCTTTTATTAGTTTGGTTGCCCTTCTCTGCACTTTCTCCAGTTCCCAGATATCCTTTTTGAGAACTGGTGCCCAAAACTGAACTGCATATTCCAGATGAGGTCTTACTAATGATTTGTACAGGGGCAAAATAATGTCTATCTCTGGAGTCCATACCTCTCTTAATACAAGAAAGGATTTT
>BLSH010037215.1:981839-996175 GCA_018402905.1 Glandirana rugosa
ATATTGGCCCTGATTGACTTGTAGACAAGACGTTTGTAGACATAAGTATATTTTCTTGTAGACCCATTGTCACTGGTATTGTAATAAAGTAAATTACATTCGACGTTCGTTGTTTGTGTTTACCCTTTCTATTTTTGTGAATTAAAATTCTCTCGTTTAAAATGTTTCTACTCCCGACGATAGGTCCTGAATCTGACCCTCCCTTATAATCGTAGTTACTTGTGTCTTGTCTTTACCCTTAAAAAGTTTTTTTGACATACGCTTGAGTGACGTTTCATATAAGGGTACCCGTTATTTAAATTCTCCGATTTTTCTTTTGGTTACACCGAGTGCTCTTAAAATTAAGTGTTTTTATCTTTCCCATTTGTGTTTGTTGCTTGCAGCTTACATTAAATGAAATAATGTTATGGTCACTGTTACCCAGATGTTCTTTTATATGAATACAGATGTTTGCAGAACAGATGTTCAGTTAGTCCCGGTTATATTGAAAGTGACACACAGACTTTAGAGATGTTTGCATAACAGTAGTTCAGTTAGTCCCGGTTATATTTAAAGTGACACACAGACTTTACAGATGTTTGCATAACAGTAGTTCAGTTAGTCCCGGTTTTATTTAAAGTGACACACACATTTTCCAGATGTTTGCAGAACAGTGATATGGGTTCTCCCGGCTTATTTATACTTTTTTGACACAGTTTGAAGATGATTGTAGAACAGTTATATGGCTTCTACCGTTAATTAATACTTTTCAGACCCAGTTTGAAGATGGTCCACATCCACCTCCATTTTTGCTTTTTTTATGTTTTTATTTTTTTTTAAATATTTAAAGTTATTTCCCTGTCCCCATTTCTTTGTAGGGCACATGTCCCACCCTTACCCCCATTTTCCTTCCTTTTGCAAACCTCTAGGACCTTCCTGGACTTTTTTACAGCAATTTTCAGAACTTTCATTAAAATTACCAGAACTTTTTGAAAAGTCCGGGTTCGGGTCCGGGTCCCGGACACCCCAAAGTTCGGTACGGACCCGAACTTTACAGTCCAGGTTCGCTCAACTCTACACATGCTACAAACCTGCACATTTACAGAGAAGTTCACTACTTTACCCAAATGGAACCTTTTCCCAACACCCTTCCTCCTGCTACCTAAACCCTGCAATAAAAGAGACAAAGGTTGAGGATTAACCGCTTCCTTACTGGGCACTTAAACCCCCAGACCAATTTTTGGCTTTCAGCGCTGTCGCGTTTTGAATGAGAATTGCGCAGTCGTGCGACATTGTACCCAAACTAAATTTATATCCTTTTTTTACTACAAATAGAGCTTTCTTTTGGTGGTATTTGATCACCTCTGCGTCATTTCTGATCGCCGCTATAAACAAACAAAGATCGATGATTTTGAAAAAAGAAGAATATTTTTTACTTTTTGCTATAATACAAATCCCAAAAAAATAATAGAAAAAAAAATGATTCATCTGTTTTGGTCAATATATATTCTTCTACATATTTTTGGTAAAAAAAAAAAAAAAAAAAAAATCACAATCGGCGTATATTGATTGGTTTGCGCAAAGGTTATCGCATCTACAAACTATGGGAATTGATTTATGGTGTTTTTATTATTTTTTTATTTACTAGTAGTTTTTATTATTTACTAGTAATGGCGGCAATCTGCAATTTTTATCTGCGTTATTGCAGCAGTCATGTCGGACATTTTTGACACTTTTTTGGGACCAATGACATTTATACAGTGATCAGAAATTTAAATGTCCACCGATTACTGTATAAATGTCATTGGCAGTGAAGGGGTTAACCTGCAGGGGGCAGTGAAGGGGTTAACTGTGTTCCCTGGGTGTGTTCTAACTGGGTGGGGGCTGGGCTGGTCGGGACATAACAGATCTAACTGATCCCAGTGACAGGGATCAGTAGATCTGTTATGTCCCCTTCAACAGAATGGAGAACCACCCTATTTACATTGGCGATTCCCCGTTCTGTGGCTCTGACAGGGGATCGCAGGTCGCGGGCGGACATAGAGTCCGCCCAACCCGCGGGCACGCCCATGCAGCGTGCGGCGGACACACGCGCATGCGCCGGACACACGCGCATGCGCCGCTGCCTGTCAGTGCGCGCCAGGAGCGTGCACATTGCCAGGACGTCCAAAGACATCCACCTGGCAATTCAGATCCACGCTGATCCAGTCATTCGGCTATAGCGCAGATCTGGATTGGTTAAACACTTATCTTCTCAATGTCACCTCAACCCTGTACTGACTAGCCATATTTTAGTCTAGTCTAGGCTGATTTGAGTACATGGAGGGAAGTCTGACACATTGTGGTTCTCTGCATACTGTGGGAGATTAGCTTGTGGGGATCACTATTCAGAGGAAAAGACTTCGCATGGAGGTCAGTTTTTTTTAAATATTGCAGCTTGCCAGGTTTATTATTACAGGTTTGCAAGCTCAAAAACACATAAAAGGACAGAAAACAAAACCTCACTGTCCGGCGCTAAACTAAACAATCAGGTTCCTCTCTATACAGTGTGGGGCTATCCCCAACACCCACAAAACAAGCACAGTGCAAACTTTCATTTTTGAGTCCAAATTAGCAGACAGAGCTCACTCAGCTTTCTTCCTCTGAGATACAGGATAGAGCTCTCCTCTGCTCTCTGCCTGGTCATGAAATGCAGGTGGAGAGGGGCTTGAGTGGACCAGAAAGTCCGGGCCGGAACCAGCTCTGCCACGGTGGCTGGCAAAACCCGGGTCGGACTCTCGCTAGTTGCCTCGAAATGATCGCATGCGAGGCGACAAGTATCGCCAGTCCATTGTGGCGCCTCGCATAATGTCACATATCCACCCCCCCCGCTCAAGCCCCTTGGGCAGAGAAACTGTCCCAACCATGCAGTGGGTCCGGGAAAGACAGTTAGCATTATTTTGAAGCCTTTCAGCCTGGTGTTCCACTGAGAACTTAAACGGCGGTAGGGCCAGGAAACACCTAGTCACCCGGCTATTTTTCTCCCGGTTGTTACACATCCACTTAATGGGGGCATGGTCGGTGACTAGTCTGAATGACCTTCCCAACAGGTAGTATTTTAGGGCCTCTAAGGACCACTTGATAGCCAGGCACTCCTTCTCCACAATGGCATAATTCCTTTCATGTCTATCAAGCTTCCTGCTTAAGTAGACGACCGGGTGCTCCTCACCATCTGTGATCTGGGACAGAACAGCGCCTAGCACCTAGTCCCACCTCAGAGGTGTTGGTTTGAACCACAAACGCCTTTGTGAAGTCTGGGGCCACGAGCACCGGCTGTGCACAAAGGGCTTGCTTCAACTTCTGGAAGGCCTTCTCAGCTTCAGGATTCCACTTAACTATACCTGACACTATACTCTTCGTCAGATTGGTCAGAGGGATGGCAATGGTGGCAAAGTCAGGGATGAAGCGTCAGTAATACCCTGTAATCCCCAGGAAGGCCCTAACCTGTTTCTTGTTCACCGATTGGGGCCATTTTTGAATGGCCTCAATCTTATTGGTCTGGGGCTTAATCAGACCCCGTCCTCTAGACCTATGGCACACTTTTTCGGGGTGGCTGTTAAACCTGCTACCATCAGCAAATATACCACTTCCTGCACCTGGGACAGATGTGATACCCAATCTGGGCTGTGGGTGACCACATCATCCAGATAGGCTGCTGCATAGGGCCGATGCGGCCTCAAAGTTTTGTCCATCATCCTCTGAAAGGATGCAGGGGCCCCATGCAGACCAAACAGCATTCGCTTGCATTGGAAGGACCCCTCGGGGGGTAGAGAAGGCCGTTTTTCCTTTGCTGACTCTATTAGGGGGATCTGCCAGTATCCCTTAGTTAGGTCTAGGGTTGTTATGTACCTGGCACCTGCCAACATATCCACAAGTTCGTCAACCCGCGGCATCGGGTATGCGTCAAACTTAGACACTTCATTCAGCTTCCTGAAATTGTTACAGAGCCAGATAGTGCCATCAGGCTTTGGGACCAGTACTATAGGGCTCAACCAGACGCTGTGGGGCTCCTCTATCACATCTAACTTCAACATGGTTTTTATTTCTCTCGCCACCGCCTCTCGTCTAGCCTCAGGTATTGGGTAGGGTTTTACATTTACACAGACCACTGGTTCCGCAATTATGTCATGTTGTAGTACAGTGGTCAGTCCAGGTAGGGAAGAGAAAGTCTCTATTTTTACTGACAAATTCCTTAAGGTTGTTTTGTTGCCTCAGTGACAAGGATTCGGTTATGGGGACATCCAGGGTCAGGGGCAACCTATCCTTTTGGGGAGTGGGCACCGCCAATAAACTCTCTCTGTCCTTCCATGGTTTTAGGAGATTAACATGGTAAATCTGCTCCGGTTTCCTTTTCCCAGGCTGGTAAACTTTGTAGTTTACTTCCCCTACTCTTTCCCTAATCTCAAAAGGGACCCTGCCACTTTGCCAGGAATTTACTTTTGACCATAGGGACTAGCACCAGCACTCTGTCTCCGGGTTGAAAGTTCGGGTTTTGGCACCCCGAATGTAAACCCTTCTCTGGGCTTCCTGGGGTTGCTCCATATGCTTTCGTACAAGGGGCAGGACAGCTGCGATTTGATCCTGCATCAAGGAGACATGCTCTACGAGGCTTCTATATGGGGTGGCCTCTCTAGCAGCCCCCTGGGATGTCTACCATACAAGAGTTCAAAGGGGGAATACCCCATAGACGCCTGCGGAACCTCTCGTATGGCAAACATGAGGTACAGCAGCAAAAAAATCCCAAATTCGCCCACCTTTATCCACCACCATTTTTAGCATACTCTTGAGGGTCTTGTTAAACCTTTCCACCAAACCGTCAGTTTGGGAGTGGTAAACAGAGACGGGAGATTTTGTACAACTTGCACAATTCTCTGGTCACTCTGGACATGAACAGGGTACCCTGATTGGTGAAGATTTCTTTAGGGATCCCCACCCGATTAAACACCTGGACCAGTTCCTTGGCGATAGTCTTAGCAGAGGTATTCCGCAAGGGTATGGCCTCAGGTTAGCGGATCGCATAGTCCAGGATCACCAGGATGTGCTGGTGTCCCCGGGCAGATTTCACTACTGGTCCCATGAGATCCATGCCAATTCGCTCAAATGGCACTTCAATTATGGGAATTGGGACAAGGGGGCTATGGAAATGGGGTGACGAGCCACTATTTTTTTTTTTTTTTTTTTTTCGGATCAGCTTCGCCTGTGGACCAGGATATAGACGGTCCTCATACTTTGGCTTTTTATTTCGCTATACAAGCGGCATCGCGAAGTGACGTCACATCATGTCAGATTTCCCTTGTTTTTTCTATTAATTATTCTTAAATTTATTGATTTTTGCTCCATACAAAATATAAAACACAATGGGACCCTTATATCCAGAATAAGCCCAGTCTTCTACTAAGTACACTATTTATTTTCCAAATCTCCCCCCCTCCCCCCAACTTCTCCCTCCCAATCTTCTCTCCCCTAGGTTCTAATTTTTGTTTCGTCCATAGTCATTAACTTCACATATCTCCTAGATTTTTTAAATCTTACCCATCCTTCCCACTTCTCTGTCCAATCCTCTGTATCCTCTTCCCAACTGCTTTTTAGGTATTCCATATTCATTACCCCCTCTACCTTCAGGCACCATTCCTTCAGTGTTGGTATTTCTGTTTTTTGCCAATATTTTGGAACCAGGCCCTTTGCTACATTCAGAAGGTGTGGCACCACTGTCTCCAAATATTCTTTAATGGGTCTGTCTGTCCCATGAAACAGACAGATCCAGGGATCGGTCTGGATCTCTATTTCAGTTATTTCCTTTATTAACTCTAGTATCTCCCGCCAATATTTCTGGATCCCGGGGCACTCCCACCACAGATGCGTCATTGTCCCTTTGACCTTACATCCCTGCCAACACCATGCAGGCCTTTCAGTTTGAATCCTTGCCATTCTATCAGGGATTAAATACCATTGTGCGAGACACTTAATTAATTTCCCACGTGTTATTATCCATTGCGGACTTAAATACCAGCGTCATTATTTTTTCCAATTGGTGTTCTCCTACCTGTTGACCCAATTCCTTTTCCCTTCTATCGATGCATGGCGGCCTCCCCTCACCTCCCATTGTCACCAACATCTTATATATTCTCGATACCCCCCCTTTTTTTTTTTCATCGTACATATTTTTTCCAATGGTGTCAATTCTTTTTCTGTTCTTAATGGTTGTGGCAACAAAGTCACAAAGTGTCTCAATTGTTGATACCGCCATGCATTGATCTCTAGGAAGTCACCCCTTTGTCTTAATTCCTCATATGTGACTATTTTTCTTTCTACCAATATATCTTTTAATTTTATTGTGTCCTTTTTTATCCATTTTCCAAACCATTCCCTCTTCCCTGGTGCAAAATAGTTGGTTCCACTTAGTGGAGTGTATGGGGAATTAAATTTCCATTTATTCTGTGCGAAATTTTTATCCTATGTTGAAAATACTATGTGTGTCAAATCACTTGTGTCTCTGTCCAAGTCCCTATATTCAGGTGGCATCCATACCAATTTTCCTAATTGGCTCTTGCTAATTGTGTTTTCCCATTTTTTATCAGTGCTGTTAACCCACTCTATCACCCGTGATAATACATTTGCCATATAATATTTTTTTTATATCTGGTACTGCTAAACCTCCTCTAGCTTTTTCCCTATTCAAAACTGAGAATTTAACGCTTGGTCTCTTATTTTTCCCATATAAATCCAGTTATCAATTTTCTTAATAACTGAAAAAATGTTTGCGGGATGTTGATTGGTAACATTTGAAATTTATATACAATTTTAGGTAATATTACGATTTTTATCGCATTTATCCGGCCTATCCATGACAACGGTTTGTGTGTCATTCTGCTGATTTGCCTTTTATTTAGTTTATTAGGGGGATATAGTTCAATTGGTATAATTTTTCCCATTCCGTCGGTAATTTAATTCCTAGATATTTTAATTCCTGTTTGTTCCATTTAAATGGGAAATCACTTTGTAGTTCTAATCCCTCTTGTGTCCCTATATTAATACTTAGGATCTCTGATTTACCATAGTGTATATTAAAGTTAGATAATTCTCCGTACAATTTAATTACTTTCATCACGTTTGGAATAGTTATCCTAGGGGAGCTAATGTAAAGCAATAGATCATCTGCATATGCAGCTGTCTTATGTTCCTCATCTCCTATTCTGAACCCCTTTATATCCTGAAGACGTTTTTAGCAAACGAAACGCGTTGGGTCCTGTCCCCTGACACACTGCTGCTCGCATTTTTTACTGATGAGCTCATCTTTATTTATTAAATGTAAGTGTTCTTAATCTGTATTTAATAAATTTCTGTGAGAAATTGAATTACGCTATGGAGTTTTTCCTTGTTCTCATTTTAACCAAACCGCATGGGAGCGATTTCACCGCATACTGAAGAGGCATAGGAACCCTCTGGAGGAACCCCGGTACCATCGCAGACCAAGAAGGGAGTCATCCATAGAAAACCATTGTACTTCCCGCTTTCATACCACTGATTTCTGGTAAGCACACACACATACTATGAGATGGTCACAAACTTTATCGCCCCTGGATCATCCGATTTGGCATCGTCTTTGCTGGTACTTTACCAGCTTCTGGTAAGTACATTCACTCACCTTTTTTGGATCATCACCACCTCTAGCACCTGATTATCATGTCACCTGTCACTGGTTACCCAAGTTCAATCTGGAACAGTACACTGCATCAACTTTACTTTCCTGTGTATCTACCGCAGTTACCGTATATATTTACACATGAACTTTAAAAGGACATTACTATATGGTCATTGAAAGCAAGCATTCTAAAGAACACTAATGTATGGTCATTGAAAGCGAGCACTTGCTATTGGTGTATATTTAATTGTATACTCATGTTTGGTTTATCTTAAGAATACTTCTGACCTAGCGCTGCACTCTCTGTTCCCCACCCTTTATATCCTGGTTGTTCCTGATTACTGCTAATAGTGGCTCCATGGCTAGTATAAACAGCAATGGGGAAAGGGGGCACCCCTGACGTGTGCCGTTTTTCATTTCAAATACAGAGGACAGTGTCCCATTTACTTTTACTTTGGGGCTTTTATACAATGCCATAATCCACTGGATCATCTTCTTCCCCAGGCCAACTGCTTCTAATGTCTGGGTCATGAACCCCCAGTCCACCCTGTCAAAAGCCTTTTCAGCATCAATCGACAGTAGCAGACTGGGGGCCCCACCTCTCTTTATTCTCTGAATCAGCAGCAATGTTCTTATCCCATTATCCTTCCCTGCCTGGTACAAACCCAACCTGGTCCCCATGGACTACTTCCTTTATTACTTCCTTTAATCTAGCGGCCAATACTTTCGAAAAGTAGCAATGAGGTCAGTCTATAGCTTGAGCATAGTGTTTTATCTTTTCCATCTTTTGGAATTGTTGAAATTGTAGCCAATAAGGCCTCATTCCTCGCCTCCCAGCTATCACCAATCCCATTCATATATTCACACATTTTGGGAATGAGTATTTCCTTAAACTTCTTATAATAATACACTGAAAACCCATCAGGGCCTGGGCTTTTCCCTGGGGCTGTGTTTTTCAGGGCTACGTTTATCTCATCTGTTGTTATGGGGGGCCTCCAACTCCAGTACAGGCGGTCCCCTAGTTACAAACATCCAACTTACAAACGACTCCTACTTACAAACGGAGGGAGACAACAGGAAGTGAGAGGAAATCTACCCCTAGGAAGGGAAATTCACTCCTCTAAGAGAGTTACTATAGGAAAATGGGGCCTTCGCTGAAGCTTTATCACCAATCCTTGTTTCGACAACAACCACAATTTTTCAAAATCCAATTATCATTGGGACAGGAAGTGAGGGGAAATCTTCTGAACAGAAACAGACAGCAAAACAAACATTACAGGGGTGTTAACCCTTCCCGATGCTATCCAAAAAGCTTAAAAATAGTTTTTTTGGCTGAAGTTACACATAAAAAATGTACCTGTTCAGACTTACAAACAAATTCAACTTAAGAACAAACCTACAGACCCCATCTTGTTTGTAACCCGGGGACCGCCTGCACCTGGTTTATTGTTATTTGGGGCAACTTTGCTTCTCGCAGGAATTCTCCAATTTTTTCCTGATTCTATATTCTCTGCCTGTTTTATTGCATATAGTGATTTGTAATATTTTTGAAATATTTCTGCAATTTCTGTTGTCTTGTAGACCATTTCTCCTTTCTTATTTTGTATCTTTTCTATGTAATTTGCAGATTTCTTTTTATCCAAGACCCTAGCTAAATTTTTCCCAATTTTATTTCCCCTTAGGTATCTTTCTTTTTTAATTCTATTATATGTTTTTCGTGTTTTCTGCTCAATTAAGTCCTTTAGTTCGTCTCTTTTGACGACGAAGGCTTGAAGGGTACCTATTAAATTATTCTTCTTATGCCTTTGCAATTTGTATATTTGTTTTATTATTGCTGTTATCTTTTTTTCTCTCTCATGCTTTTTTCTTGCACCTATGGCAATCAGGATCCCCCGGATGTAGGACTTATGAGCCTCCCAAACAGTTGACGTCGATATTCCTTCTGTGCTGTTCAGTTCAAAATATTTACCAATCTCTCCTTCTACTTTTTTAATATCTTTTTCTTTTAATAATTCTTCATTCAACCTCCATTCGTACCATTTCTGTGTTTCCCCCATGGTACTCATTGTCATACTAACTGGTGCATGATGCGATAATGTTGTTACTTCTATTTCCGCCTTTATCACCTGCTCCAGAGCTCTATGTTCCACCAAAACATAGTCAATTCTGGAATACGTCCCGTGCATGGGGGAGTGGAATGTATAATCCTTGCTTCTTGGTTTTGAGCCCTCCAAACATCAGTTAACTGACATTGGAACAGTTTTTTTTTTTGATTCTCTTCAACTGTACATTCCGAATCCCCCGCACCCAGGACGTACTGTCCACTTCAGGATCAAGTGTAAAATTAAAGTCTCCTGCAAGTATTACAGTGGCCCTTTTCAATTCCATTACTTTGCATACTACCCCCCCAACAGAAAATCCGCAGGATTCCTGTTCAGGCAGTATACATTTGCCAGGGTATATTCCCCACTGTCTAGCTTCACCCTAAGGAAAAGATATCTCCCCTCTGGGTCGACCATCCTCTCCTCTAGGGCAAACTGGACATTCCTGGAGAACCCTATAGCCACTCCTTTGGCCCTCCTGGCCCTTGAATCACCCTGGTACCATATTGGAAAGTCCCTAGAGTACAGCTTAATATTGGTGTCTTGGGAGAAGTGTGTCTCTTGTAGGAACGCAATTCCCACTCCATACCGTTTTAGCTCTTGTAATATTTTGTGTCTTTTCGCCGGTGTATTCAGCCCCACATGTATTATATGTTAGATACCTTATTGTAGTCATCAGATATCCAGTTTCCTCCCACCCTCCCTCCTCCCCCACAATCTAGGTGGGGGCAGAGGAAGAGGGGAGGGTGGACAGAAAACAAAAAATCCCTGGGTCCCAGCATTTTCGTGCGGTATTCCTCTTTTTCCTTCCTTTTCTTTTTTTATCAGAACCTTCTCTTGCTCCCCTCCCACCCCCCTCCCTAAACCCTTACCCTCCCCCCTCTCCATAGGGGTGTTTGGGTCTAATCTTGACCCTCCCACCTAAGGGCGAGTTGTTCTGGTTTCTAACCCACACTTAGGTTTTACCCCAAGGGGTTGAGCTCTGCACATGCACCCCGACCGTGGACCTCCTCCCTGCAGTGGGGGTCCTCTAGCTAACACCTCCCACAAATCCGGGCCCGTCTCGACTGATCTAACCATTCTTCTTCCTTTCCCTGCCTGCCCCTGCTCCCCTCCCCCCCTTATGTCTTCTTCTTGGCTGATGTCTTCTTATTCATCCACTGCCACTGTTGGTCTTCTCTATTTGATGTCTTTTCTTGGTTTTCATACCATCCTGGCATATTTGGCATCTGTATGTCCAACTTTTTACAAGTGTCTTCAGTTTCTTCTGGAAATCTCATTTTTGCGATCTGCTCGTCTTTTTTTCCTATGAGACATGCTGGGAACCCCCATGAATATTGGATATCTTGCGTTCTCATCTGTTCTAGTAATGGTTTTAATAATCTTCTTCTTACTCGGGTCTCCTTGGCTAGGTCCGCAAAGACCTTCACCTCTGTTTCTCCGTACTTCACCGGGGCTCTTGTCTGTAATTTCTGCCATATTTGCTCCTTTTCTTTATATTTATGAAATCAGACTATGACATCTCGGGGTACCTCTTTCCCTAGGGTAGTGGGTTTCCTTATCCTGTGTACTCTTTCTATCTCAATCTTCTCCGCCGCCATTTTCCCTAACATTGGCCCAAATATTTTATCGATGTTCTCCTGTAGGTCGTCTTCTAGTGGATTCTCCGGTATATCACGGATTCTCAAGTTTTTCCTTCTACCCCAATTCTCCTGGTCCTCCAGTCTATACCGGATGTTACGTTGCTCCCTCTGTAGCCTGTTCACCTGCTCATTTAATTTCTTAATTTTCCCTGCTTGTTTTTCCAACTTCTCTTCTGTTTCTTCTACTCTTTTGAGAATCTGTCCCAGGTCCATATGTAGGGTGGTTATGTCCCCTTTAAGTGATAATTCCAGCTTCTGGAACATTTCGGCCATCTTGGATTTAGTTGGCAGTTGTGAACCTACTCGCTGCTCTTCTTCATTTTCCATATCCTGTACCCTATTTGTCAAATCTGAGGTGCCCAAGGTGTCTGTTCCCATTGATTGTCTCTTTTGCGTTCTTTTATTATTTATCTCCTTTTGTTTACTTTTTGCTCCCACTTGTTTTCCTGGACTTTCTTGCCCACGCTCCTGTACCATGTACTTTTTAATGGTAATTGGGCTAGCACTGACCTTATGGGGGTTCGCCAATACCCCTGCCCCTTTTACAGGTTTACCCCTCATCTCTTCTTCCAGCTGTTGCCATCTTACAACTATTACTTTACCCAGATGTCAAACCTGTGACACCACGGGACACACCACGGTCTTACCACTTTAATCAGGATACATGTAACAGGCTGTAATAATGTAATAATGTTTTCAGATAGTCTCCGGCCAAAATCAGTCCACAGGTAGAAATATTGTTCACCTACCCAGTGGGACCCCACGCTGCCCTCTGCCTGTGGGGATTTTTTTTTTTTTTTGAGCCTCTCAGAACCTCTATGTTATATGTTTGATAATCCTTTATTATTTCAACAGGCTACTCTTCCCTCAGCTTCACCATATACGAGGGGAGTCTTGGTGTAGGGAATTATTTCACAGTCTTATAATTCCTCTATTTCCCCTCAGACTCGGCTTATAAACAGTTAGATATATAACTTTTAATTCAGGAGAAATAGTTTCTACTCACCAGTCCCTGATGCTCTTCCCACAGGAGATAGGGATAGAAGAGACTTACTTTATTTCCGTTCAGAGTTAGTCCCTTTTGGGGGCAACTCCAATGTAGCCGAGTGCTCCTATCCAAGGCTTTGGATTATGTTACTTGGGCGAGGGGGCATAGGGGTAACTACCGCCTTGACGAGCAGGGGTAACCAAGTATGCAAGCCGGTATAATATGGTGCTTCAAGTGCTCCTCCACTCCCTCGCCCTGCTTTTCCCCTGTCGATTCGGCGTACTGCTCCAGCAATACCCCCCACCTTCAGGGCTAACTCTCGTTCCGGCTCCATATCCTTTCCCACCAGGAGATGTGCCTACAGATGGCTTACGAGGCTTACAGGTGGCTTTCCGGGTGGCTGTGCTCCTGGCTCCGGTTGGACTGGTTGAACTGACACGTCTAGCACGGTGTCAGCCCGGGCTCACTCACTGCCCACCCGTCCTGCTCCGCCGCTGGCCGCCCCCGCTCTGGTTCCTCCGTATCTCTCTCAGCCCCCCCATCTTTCCGAATCCGGGTGGGTGTCGCCTACTATCCCCAAGGGGGGGCTCTCAAACACAGGGGTATAGCAGGTTAATGCACATCTCTAGCCTTTGCTATGTGAACCTGCGAGAAGGGCCTCCTTCAGCGGGCCACCTCAGCCGTCAGCCGGCACTGTGTCCAGGCTCCTCCCCCGACGACGAGCCACTATTTGACACTCAGGGCATGATTAACAGTATTCTTTGACGTCTGCATACAACCCATGCCAGAAGAATCTCTGTTATTCTCTCCCTGGTTTTCTCCATACCCAGATGTCTCCCCATTACATGCCCATGGGCCAGATCTAACACCATCGGTTTGGGAACCACTAGCTGTTCCACTTCGTCCTCCCTGTGTTTCACCACCTGATACAACAAATCATTTTTAAGTGCCATGTAGGGAAAAGACACCCCCAATTAGGGTCCATAGGTTCCCCATCCATCACCTTCACATTTTCTCTGGGTCTGAGGAGAGTGACATCCCACAGTTGTTCTGTACAGAAGTCCTCTCTCTGGACCTCTAAGTCAGGTACTACATTCAGTTTGCTCTCACCGTCAGGGACAGAGACATGGTCTGGGTCATTAGCCCCCCGCTATGAGCTATCTTCCAGCTCCTTGGGCTCCCCAGCCAGTACAGGAAAAGGAAGAGGGTATCCTCCCTCCTTGGTCCTGCCATCAGTCTTCCCTTCCATTTGGCAAAACGGGTCTGGCAAGAGGTCCCGTGCTTCCGCAGCAGGGGAAGCTCTAGCCTCCAGACTCCCTGTGCCTTCCCATAACCTACAAAAATGGGGAAAATCCCTGCCCACTAGGGCGTCAAAGTAGTGAAGGTACCACTACCACTGAATGAGTCGCAATACCGCAAGGGGTGTCAATCTCAACCACCGCCGTCTGGTAGTCATGAGTTACAGCGCACACATGATACATACTCCTGTCAGGCTATTTTAAAAGCATCAAAAACGTATGTAGCAAAAAATGCAAAAATACGGGGGTTTGGTCACACTGAATGGCCATGAAGTGCTTAAGCCCATTGACTGCTGCAAAGTACCCCGTTACCAATGGGAACCTACACTGACCTTAGAGTGAATGCTCATATCTCTTAAACCATGGAAGCGAACGCCTCTCTTTATGGGAGAACAGAGGACACATCCCATGGATCAGGTGGACACTGATTGGGGCTAATTAAGGAGGATGGGGTTCACCAACCCAAAAAAGGTCTGGTCAGGACCCAAGAATAAAGCATACAACAAAACTAGATATTTGGGGCGAACACCCTGCCAAGCGCATGGTGCTGCTCGTAACGACCAATAAACAGAAAATGTATAAAAGTTACAGCGCACACATGATACATACTCCTGTCAGGCTATTTTAAAAGCATCAAAAACGTAT
>BLSH010037215.1:996185-1007221 GCA_018402905.1 Glandirana rugosa
CCTTTCAAACTATTCTGACGATATCGATTTCTCTGATACCCGAGAACTGGACCTCTGACCAGTTTCTTCGATCCTTCCAGAACCCCTGGGAACTCTCTTGACCCATTTCTTGTGTATCACGATGGTTACGGTACGTAACCCGGTATAACGACGGTTGACGGGGGACTTATTACTTGGGTACGTTACGCTAATATGAATACACTTATCTGCAGAAAGAGAAAAAACGTGTCCAGTGTATATGTCGTAGTACAAGTTCAGCGTACCTCTTCGTTTACACACACTAAAAACAACTACCCTCTGGTCAGTGACGCTCCTTAATTAGCCCCAATCAGTGTCCACCTGATCCATGGGATGTGTCCTCTGTTCTCCCATAAAGAGAGGCGTTCGCTTCCATGGTTTAAGAGATATGAGCATTCACTCTGTTCCCCCCCAAATATCTAGTTTTGTGGTAGTCATGAGTGTCACCATGGATGCAAATGACTCTGACAGTGCTAGGGTGTAACTTTGCAGGGTTTACATAATTGCTTTTTACCAATGTTACCACACTACCCGAGTCAAGCAATGCAGTGACTGGTCTCCCATCAACAAAAATCACACACATTTGCTTCTCCATGCGACTTGAACATGATGCTGTATATGTGACCTGTGCAAAAAAGAGAAAGACGTCTATTCACATAAGTATAATCGCATTGCATGGGTTCATTATTCAGGGGGCAGTTGGCAGCAATATGGCCCAATGCATGGCATTGGTAGCACTATGTGTTCTTTACCCAGTTCTCTCAAGGGTCCCCAAGACCTTCCTAGCTTCTTTGACCAGTCTCCAGGTCAAGAGCCCATAGTCTCTTTAGCTATAGCAGTCTTATCAAACTTTCCCATGCCCTTGACCCCTGGAACACTCTTACCGAGTCCGCTGGGCGATGTGTCACCCCTAGATACATAGGAGTGGGATGCAGATGGGTGCAACAAGTACTCAGCTGTAGTGCATCTCTCCACGAGGTCCACCAATTGGTTAGCATTTTGGGGTCCCCATGACTGACCCACTTCCTCAAAGCAGCAGGGGGCGCATGCAGATACCGGTCCATGACCACACGCTCCACAATCTGGACTTCTCAGATTGCAACCACTTCCTCGTGAGACGACTATGGTGACCCCCAGGCTTTTGAGTATCTCCGTCTTTAGAGTCTCATAGTCCTGGGCCTTTACTGGCTCCAAATCAAAGTAGGCCTTTTGGGATTCACCTGTCAGGAAAGGTGCCAACAGTCCCGCTCACTTGATCAGCGATTTTTTCAAAGGTCGTGAGGTACGCCTCCACGTCATCTGCAGGTGTCATCTTTTGCAGGTGGTAGCTGGCACGTACCATCTTTTGTTCCACTGGCACAGGACTTGCGGACCCCTTCTTTAATTCCACCAGGGCCTCCGCAAACTGGCGGTTCATCTCCTGTTGAGCCACTTGTTGTGCTGCGGAGGCCTCTGCGACTTCGCGGTTGGTTTCCCGCTGCTGGCAATTGCACTCTTGTTGGGTCGCAGTGGCCTCTAACAGGGCTTTTACCACATCCTCCATCTTCCAGGAAGATGTCCGCTGAGTCCAACACATGTGGGAGATTAGCTCCTGGGGATCACTCTTCAGAGGAAAGACTCAGCATGGAGGTCAGTTTATGTAAAATCTGGCGACCTGCCAGGTTATTACAGGTTTGCAAGCTCAAAAACACATAAAAGAACAGAAAACAAAACCTCGCTGTCCACGACACCCATAAAGCATAAGCACAGTGCAAACTTTGATTTTTGAGTTCAAATTAGCAGACAGAGCTCACTCAGCTTTCCCCCTCTGAGATGCAGGATAGAGCTCTCCTCTGCTCTCTTCCTGGTCATGAAATGCAGGTGGAGAGGGGTTTGAGTGGACCAGAAAGTCCGGGCCGGAAACCAGCTCTGCCACGGTGGCTGGCAAAACCCAAATCAGACTCCTGTTAGTCGCCTCAAAATGATCGCATGCGAGACGACAAGTATCGCCCATCCATTGTGGCACCTCGCATAACGTCTCAATACATATGGCTGAGGGATGCCCTTGCAGGCCTACCATGAAAGTTGTATTTCCCTCAAGACTATTTATTGTTTTTTTGTATTATTATACAGACTTTATATAGTGGCAATAGTTTGTGCAGCGCTTTACAAATTTTATATACTTTGCCTCAAAATTAGCAATTTTAGTGTCAACTGTGATGGATGCAGGAGCTGCAGTGGAACGCTGGCAAGCAAAGCGAGTATAAGGGGTTGGGAAAATGAAAAATAAATAAATAAATAAATAATGGAGAGCTTTTTCTTCTCCAGACTGGATATTTGAACAGGAAACAGGGGCACTTTAATAAATGAGGCCCTATACCTGCAGTGTTCAGACCCTCTACTGGACCTTAGGGTAGAGGCACAAGCTGTGAGCTTGTATTCTGATCAGTCTTTTTTTATTTATTTATTTCAGGTACTTATATAGCGCCGTCAATTTACAAAGCGCTTTACATATACATTGTACATTCACATCAGTCCTACCCTCAAGGAGCTTACAATCTAAGGTTTCTAACTCACATTCATACATAAACATACTAGGGGCCAATTTAGACAGGATCTAATTAACCTACCAGCATGTCTTTGGAGTGTGGGAGGAAACCAGAGTACCCGGAGTAAACCCACACAGGCAGAACATGCAAACTCCAGGGAGGTAGTGTCGTGGTTGGGATTCAAACCAGCGACCCTTTTACTGCTGGGCGAAAGTGCTATCCACTACACCACTGTGCCACCATATAGTAATCTACTGTAGGCTATGGGCTGACTGTAGTCAATTATAAAAGCAAGATATTTATGTTTTACCGGAGTGTGCTTTTAGATCTCTATCATTTTTATGCAAGTTTTAGAATGAAGAACAGAAGCACAAAAAGAGCAGTTCTCCCAATGGGAGAAAACATGCATGCAGACAGCAGACGGAGGGGTACACATGCCCCCAGATTTACACCCTCTGTTGTTTTCTGGGAGCATAGCAGCCATCGAACATGGTCTATTCAAGTGAATTGGGCCGCTATGCAAGCACGCTAGCATGGGGATCAAGAGGTTAAATCAGGCGATGCGGAGGCGTTGTATTGTAAAATGCAGTGCGATGCAACACACTACACTACATCGAAACATGCTGTAGTGCATAGTTTTGTGACATTTCAATGAGTTTTAAAAAATGGTAAACAGTGTATTGACTTCTTACAATGATCACACCACCCCTACACCATGCACACCTGTGGAGGTACGTTATGTAGAGCTGCTGTGAATGGGTCCAGATTTTGGTTGTTCGTGATTCTAAAACTGGCATAATAGATAAAATTGTTACTTAGGTGCTCCAAGATTCTGTTCTCACATTCTGGGTCCCTGATAGAGCAGAAAGACCTGAACGCAAAGTTACAGAGCAACACTTATTGTTCTGTAGACACCAGCGATCACTCCCCCACCCCATTCAGACATTAACACAGGACATTCTGTTGTCTCGGCCTTCGCCAAACACTGGCTGTTCAAGGTACAAAGTCATGTCTGTCCTTCAGGCTTCATGTAAAATCACATGTGACCTTCAAGTGACTGGACGAGACGATTACATTTCCTGCTACACAAAAAAACAAAAACGGCTTCCCACAATGAAAACTTTCACCATATTCCTGAAACCAAAACAGCCTTTTACAGTAGACGCCAGAATGATTTCACTCCGAGTGGCCCCTTTCTTCCTTTTTGCATCAAAATCAAGGCAGTTGGACTGCTGAAAGACTGCAGCTGGAAATCCTGGAATGGTTACATGAATGCATTGCATACAATTAGTCAAGTTATTGTCAAGGATTGGTGGGTACACACATGCATTCAGCGAGGAATGGGCAGCTTTACTATCTGATCAGATAAAGAGTCTCATCCACAAATACCACAAAAGACTTCAAGCTGTCATTGATGTTAAAGGGGGCAATACAAGGTATTAAGAACTGGGGTATGTAAACTTTTGATCAGGATCATTTGGGTAATTTCTGTTGTCATTATGATTTAAAAAGAGTAAACACAGTTGATTGATAATAAATGGCTTCAGCCAAACACTAACCATGAGTAAAAGAAATGTTTTTGTGTTATCGTTCATATTCTCTGAAAAATGGCCAAGAAATCAAATTCTGCCAGGGTATGTAAACTTATGAGCACAACTGTAAAGGGAGACAGGACAGTTACAATACAAGAGGGTTAAGAGGGCCCTACACATACAGCCATGGGCAAAAATATTGGCACCCCTGCATTTCTGACAGATAATGCACCACTTCGCCCAGGAAATTGTTGCAATTACAAATGTTTAGGCATTCTCAGGTTTATCTCTTTTGTTTGTATTGGTATGACACAAAAAAGTGGAGAAACAAAAAGCTAAATCTGATATATACCACGCAAATCTCCAAAAATGTACTGGACAAAATTATTATGTTTCTATTGAGTAAACATCAGTAAAATTATGATGTCCGTGTGCAAGGGACTTTTTCTTACCTTAATGCATTCACGGTATTAAGGTAAAAAATGCCCTAGTTTATGTGCTAATCCCTGCCCACCGTCCCCAATCACTTACCTGTTTGTCCTTGTCACATCCACTGGCTTCAGGATCCATCAACGCCAGGGCCTACACATCTGCTGTCTGTCGGGAAATATCTGCTGCAAATGCTGAATCTCAGACTGGAATGTCCGTGCACAGATGCGCGCAAGAGCATTGGCGCCAGACAGACTATTTAAACAGGACAGCACCATGCAGCCGGTGGTGTCCATTCTACAGCATGTACGTGTTCCTGAGAGACCTGTTACCTGTTCCTGTTACCTGTGGCTCGGCCTGTTTGACCTTGATTGTTATCTGCCTGCACCGATCCCAGCTTGTCTACGACCATTCTTCTGATCACACCTTGTACCTCTCCCGCCAGCCAATTGCCAACCTAGCCTGTACCTGACCATCCTTCTGCCTAACCCTTCTGTACCTCGCTGCCAGCCAGTTGCCGACCCAGCCTGAAACACTCTTCTAATCCACCAAACGAGCCATGCAGGACATCCTATAACCATCTGTGGATCAGTCCAGCCCTCGTGCCATCCTGCCCTCCCGAACCGCCTGTCTGCTCTACCAGGGGTTCGTGAATCTGGTGCACAAGAGTGGTTACTCCCTGCATAAGTCAGACTCCACCACCAGGTGCGTGACAGCAACGGACAGCCATGTCAGAGTCTGCGCAGGGAGTACCCTCTGCCATGGAAGATCTCTGTGCTCATCTTGCAGGGCTCACGCAGGTGGTCAAGAACTTGCAGGAGGGCTACATCCTCTTGGAAGAACGGGTGCAAGAGTTGGGCCCATCTGCCACTCCTGGGACCAGTCAGTCCGCTGCCTGTGCTATTGTGGCCCTTCCATCTGAACCTAAGTTTCCCCTGCCGGACAAGTACTCTGGGGATCGCAGAAAGTTCTGGGGGTTCCGCAACTCCTGCGAGCTTTACTTTGGACTTCAACCCCGCACCTTCTCCCTAGAAGCTACCAAGGTGGGATTAGTGATCTCCCTGCTACAGGGTGAACCCCAAGCCTGGGCTCATCGCTTATGGGAAAAGAGGTCCCCGGAAGTCTCCACTCTGGCTTTATTCTTTGAAGCAATGGCCCGTCTATATGAAGACCCTCATCAGACCGCAACAGCGGAGGCTGCTCTCCACGCTCTTCAGCAAGGCGGTCGCACGGCGGAGGATTACGTCTCCGAATTCAGGCGCTGGAGCGCAGACACGGCCTGGAACGATGCTGCCTTGTGCTACCTGTTCCGTTTAGGCCCGTCGTAGTCCCTCAAGGACCGTGTAGGGGTACCTTATACGTTGGACGCTCTGATAAATCTGGCTATCCAGATAGATTGCCGCCTCCGGTAACGTAGAGCAGAGCAATCTCCGGAGGCCCAGTTACTCAGCCTCCTCTGGACCAGTTACCCCTCCTTCTCTGGATTGTCCAGAGCCCATGCAAATAGGGCTTCTTCGCCCTTCCCTCACCCCTGAGGAGAGACAAACACGCCAGGCTCACAACTTTTGCATGTATTGCGGGGAACCCGTACATATGGTGAGATCCTGCCCAGCTAAGTTTGGTAAGTGTTTACCAAAGAATGTAAAGGAGGAAGACTCTACTGCTCTCAATGTCTCTCACCTTATGGCTCCTATTTCCTTACAGCTTCCCGGAGGGAATATCCAGGGGCCAGCAATTATTGACTCTGGAGCATGCAGCCGTTTCATCGACCAAGCATTCGCAGCTTAGCACCAGATCCCTCTCCGTCTCAAGGCGCACAAGATGACCATCTGCCTTGCTGATGGCACTTCCATCAAATCTGGCGTAGTTACGCATGAGACTCTTCGCTTACCTGCTGTAACGGCCAATGGCCACCAAGAAAAACGTATTCTGGATGCCATTGCATCTCCTCTCTTCCCAATTATCTTGGGCCTACTGTGGCCTCAGGCACACAGTCCTTACATTGACTGGTCCACCGGGGAGGTCCGATTTCAGTCCACCTACTGTTATCAACACTGCCTGCCACGGATCAATGAAATCAGTTCTACCCTGCTCAGTTTGGACCCTCACCCCGATATCCGCCAAGCTGTTCCCTTGGTGTACCATGACTTCTTGGATGTTTTTAGCTAGAAGGGAGCTGAGAAGTTACCTCCACACAGGCCTTACGACTGCCTGATCAAACTTTTCCCAGCGGAATTAGTACCTTTTGGTAGGATCTACCCGGTATCAGAACTAGAGCTAACCGCTCTCAAGGCCTACCTGGATGAAAATCTTGAGAAAGGGTTTATCCACCCCTCCACATCTCCCGCAGGTGCAGGGATAGCTTTCGTGGAGAAGGACCACACGTTGCGACCCTGCATCGATTACCGAGAATTTAACAAAATAACGATTAAGAACCGTTACCCTCTGCCTTTGGTCCCAGAACTTTTAAAAAAGTTTAGGTTCTGCCAAGATCTTAACTAAGTTGGATCTCCATGGGGCGTATAACCTCATCCGCATTCGCAAAGGCGATGAATGGAAGACCGCCTTCCAAACACGCTTCGGGCATTTGGAATATTTGGTCATGCCCTTTGGGCTCTGTAACGCCCCAGCGACCTTCCAGCACCTGGTGAACGATGTCTTCCGAGATTGCCTGGACTTGTTTGTGATTATATATCGTGACGACTTCCTTATCTTCTCTTCCTCCCTGGAAGAGCACCGTAATCATGTCAGCTGCGTCCTGAGCCACCTCCGGCAGCACAGATTGTATGCTAAAAGCGGAGAAATGCGCTTTTGAGTGCCCCAGTATTCAGTTTCTTGGGCTGGTCATCTCGGTCACTGGCATTACAATGGACCCAAAAAAGGTTTCCACCATCTTGGATTGGCCAGCACCTGCGGATAAAAAAAGGGTCAAACGCTAATCTATCACAATCACAATAAGGTTAGCAATGCAAGCATACATTTCTCTTCTCTTGTTTGACTATTGTTTGACTGATAGGGCCTGGAGCAAGAGGATGGGCTGTGAGTAGTAAATTTCCTTCTGGGCCTGAAACAAGTAATGTGCAGGAGAGAGGAACTGGAGTTTAGAGAAGCAAGTGAAGTGCTGGAGGAAGAAGTGTAACTGGAGCAAGTGAAGTGCTGGAGGACAAGAAGTGATGTATAAACCGAGCTGTATATAGTGGTTCTGTTTAAATGATCTAATTCTCTGGGCATCCCCTAACATCCACAATCTCCATCCAAGTTCAATCCCCTAATAAAACAAAACAAAGTACCAGCCTGTTCAGTGACTCTGGGTGTGGTATGATTGTGATTGAAGGCAGTGTGAGCAGGTGAACCACAACACTCAGCCACCCCTGGGGGGGGCATGGCTACATTTATGAAGAAATTAATTTTTTTTACAGTTTTTAATTGGGTATGTTTTATAGCAGAAAGTAAAAAATAAATATGTTCTTTTTTCAAAATCGTATGTCTTTTATTATTTTTTTTAGCTTATAGCTTTTAGTTTATAGCGCAAAAAAGAAAAAAATACCACCAAAAACAAAGCTCAATTTGTGAGAACAAAAGGACAAAAATGTTATTTGGGTACAGCATTGCACGGCCGTGCAATTGCCAGTAAAGTAACACAGTGCCGTATTGCAAAAAAATGGACCAGTCAGGGAGGGGGTAAAACCTTCCGAAGTTCAAGTGGTTAAAACGGTTGTCTACACAAACAAAAAAAAGAAAAACCTGCAAGACAAAGGCATAGTGATCTAGTATGAACCGCATACTAGCTCATTATGAAATACTCACCTTAGAATGAAGCTCCCGCAGGGCTGCCCGGTCCCTGCAGATGGAGCGAACATCTTCGCTGTGTGGCTTCTTCCGGGATCGCAGCTGCGGTGCTGTGAGTGGCCAGAGCTGCGAGACGTCATTCCCGCGCATGCGCGCCGGAGCCAGTCTTTCTGGCGGACTTTCAGGCAGGGTCTGGTGATATGCAGGCCATCGCCGTGACGTCAGTGGCTGCATTGCAAGTGGAATATCTCCTAAACCGTACAGGTTTAGGAGATATTCATTTTACTTACAGGTAAGCCTTATTATAGGCTTACCTATAGGTAAAAATTACTTTGGGGGTAGACAACCGCTTTAAAGAGTTACTGTCAATTCCCCCATTAAGGGGAGAATGACAGAACCTCTTTAAATCCCCCTTCCCCAACCATCCACACTGACCTTCTTTGTGCTCCCACGCCATTCTGTTCCCAGGCAGTTCTAAACTTGTATAAGCTCCATGTCAAATGGTGTCGGAAGCCGCACAAAATTTATGATCTCATCCCCTTCCTCGTGTGACCTTAATCACATGCCCTACACATACCCAAGGGCACCCGGTATATCAGCAGATCCTACTGATCAATGGGCTGGATGGAAGGTAAATATAAATGGCTTACAGGGTGGGCTTTCAAGAAAAATTGTCACTTTACCCTAAATGAGCATTCATATATAGCGTATAATCAGTGCAGGAATGTGCCTGCAGTGCAGTTTACAACAACTAGCATATGAATCACATCAGTCATACTTCTTCCTCATTTAGTCAGGCTTTGAAATGAAAACGGTAATATGAAGGCCTTTTAGAGGCCGTATTCCTGGAAAAGAGCAAAATCCAGCACATGTGTGCAGCCTGAACTCCCTCTGCGATCTAAGGAAACCTGCAAAATCGTTTATTCTAACTGTAGAAAAAAAAGCATTTTGACAGATCAAATTATGTGTTTATCAGCAGATCCCAACATACATGTATTTCATTTGCAGCTGAGTCATTGTAGTAACTTAGGAGAGCTTTTCTTTCACATTTTTACGGGTTTACCTGTATGCATTTTTATCCCTTCACATTTTTTTCATAGACATTAGTGTTTCTTGGACCTTTCCCACTTCATTAGCTGTGTATTAAAAAGGATTTCACATAGATCTTTACCATTTTATCACAAAATATACTTTACATTTAGAAGAATCTCTAGAACATTGCTACACCACCACGTGCATAAACACAGACAAGCAATGTTAGCATTGCCCCACAGATAGTACTTTGGTCTTGTGATAATGTGGACTGGGCTACTCAAACAGGCAACCATATTGTTCAGCACCCCAAAAAGTCAGCCATGACATTTTTTTGCTTTATTTTTGTGTTCTGAACAAGAGACCGAGCAGCCCTGACCACCCCCTCCTTCTAGAACAGTGATTCTCAACTCCTGTCCTCAGGACCCACTAGCAGGCCAGGTTTGCAGGATAACTGAAATACATCACAGGTGATATCATTTGCTGCTCAGTGATTGCAGTATTCTAGTCTGCATCTCCCCAAGGTAATACTTAAAATCTGACCTGTTAGTAGGTCCTGAGGATAGGAATGGAGAACCACTGTTCTAGAACATAGCTATAATTCCAAAAGTGCATCTACATAGATATTCGGCTTGAGTAAAGAAGGGGCTATGATCTGGACATTTCAAAAGAACTTTGGCTTAGCCATAAACCATTCTGCTGGCCATTATGTAGCAGGTAATAGTAAACAAGTACATTGTACTCGGTCAGGGCTGACTTATCAACTAAAGCTGGCTATATTTATGTGTGAAGCTCAGTATATTGTTATTTTACATTAAAATAAAGTACCTACATCCCTGTTCAATATAGAAATATTTGTCCCATGTGAGAATAGGACGACTCACCCACTAGGGGAGAGAGAAGGGGGCTATGGGATTTTACATGGTACCAAAATGGACTCACAAACTGGTTGTTTGTATAAAAACAAATATTTATTCAATACATACGTATATATATATAAAAAAAGAACTTTTTTATACATTCATTACATCACCATCCCATGTAGTGGGTAATAGTTAAATGTTATTTTTTCACAGTCATTCTACTAGTGCTTCCCGACCAGTTTCGCGGTTATCCCGCTTCTTCAGGAGAATGCACGGTATTAGCTGTGTATTGCTATAATAGACAATAGATATTAGTACATTTTTGACAAAATCATCATATTTAGTTACATTTGTCTTATATGCAACACTGTTCACTGTATATGTGTGGCCCACACCAACACTGCCACCTACCTGTGTGTCCGAGCCACTCCATCAAGGCCTATGGTCTGATGTTCCCCGGGGCGAGCATGGGAGGATGTACTATTGAAATAATATTGATATGTTTATATCCCATTATTACCTCCATACACTATACTCAATACTTATACTCTGTAATATATTAATCCACTTTTTTATCTTAAGAAAGAGGGGGATAATTTTATCCCAATAGGTAAACTTTTTATAATTAGACTTCCTTTGGGTACTATATCACATAATTATATCCTGTTAGTATAAAGTTGTGCTTACTTCTTATATGAATGACATAGGGTCCCGTCCCCTTTTAGACCACGGGACAGATAATCTGTAGCGGGGGAGAGAGAGATGACCCAAATTTTTTTTTATATATATACGTATGTATTGAATAAATATTTGTTTTTATACAAACAACCAGTTTGTGAGTCCAT
>BLSH010037215.1:1007231-1022631 GCA_018402905.1 Glandirana rugosa
CTTTTTTTTGTACCTCGCGAAGTGCTTAAACGCACAGTAGGAACGCGTCCCCGGTACGATTAGAAGAGATATAACAAGGTTAAAATCATGTACAGGACGGCTTCGCTCCTGGGTACTTTTAAAAATCTAGAAAAACAACACGTTTCCGTTTTTTAAAACTCTCTCTGACGACATCGTTATTAGCACACCACTTTTATACTGTATCCCCAACATGGGTTCTACTTGCTACTTGACTGAACCCATGTAAGTCGGACGCGTATCCACCAAACTTAGAACCGGCTAGGTACGATTTGCCAACAACCAGTTTGTGAGTCCATTTTGGTACCATGTAAAATCCCATAGCCCCCTTCTCTCTCCCCTAGTGGGTGAGTCGTCCTATTCTCACATGGGACAAATATTTCTAAAGCTGGCTATAGATGGTTTGAGTCTTAGTCCGTTTAGCATGGATCGGCCAAGATTCAAACCACCTATGCGCAGGCTGAATGTACCCAAGTCAGTTCATCGTTCATCTTGGGTACAACCCCTATGTCATATTTTCACCACACGATTATTGCTACAGCAGTCTCTCTCAAAATTTTTTGCCTTTGCACAACAAAAAGATCTAAAAATTTTCATGGGTCCTCGCTTCGGCAGGACATGTACTAAAATTGGAACAATATAGAGAAGATTAGCATGGCCCCTGCGCAAGGATGACACGCAAATTCGTGAAGCGCTCCATGTTTTTTTTCTATTTCTATTATATAGGGGCATCCGCCCCAATTACCTTTTACCCTTAATAAGGTTAGAGAGGGCCCATTTGGGGTCCTGTGTAAGCTCACGCTGCTCAGATTCACTGCCAGACTACTTACTATAGGTGCGCCCTCACGGGTAGCACCCGATGGCCTATTTGTTACTGAGGCTACTTATATTGATACGTTACTACATTTCTATTGCAATAGTTCAGGTATATCTGAGTTCAATATGGGTACAATGTTACCCCCTTTTCCTAGCTGGAATGTACCTTACTTTGTTCTGTATGCAAATTGAGTTTGTATGTATAACATTCTTGTGCCCAAAAGAAATAAAAACATTTTCAACATAAAAGTTTTCACGGCACACCTGAACGTATTTATTTTTACATATATATTTAATTTAAAATTGAAATTGACGGATGTGTCTGCTTTCGAGAGCAAATCAGATTGAAGCGATTGCAATCTTCTTTGTACAGCGATTGCAATCTTCTTTGTACTTTGGCTTACTTCCTTGCTTTTCATTTAACAGTTTCGTTTTCAGAGTTTCAGATATGATTAACCACTTGCCAACCACCTCAGGTACTTTTACTGCTGCAGAGTGGCGCTGTAGTGTGAATCGCCATTTATAAAATGGCGGCTCGCTCATACGCAGCTAGCGAGTGGGAGCGCGCCACAGCCGGCACGCTCTTGTGCCCGCTGCACTCTGCAGGTCTGGCGGACTCTATCTCCGCTGGCTACTCGCGATTGCCTGGCAGAGAAGAAAAACGGGGAACCACCAATGTAAACATGGCGGTTCCCCACTCTGTCAGACGGCATGTCTGAGATCTACTGATCCCTGTGCTCCTGGCATCCCAGCCCCCACACAGTTAGAACACGCCTAGGGAACACAGTTAACCCCTAGATCGCCCCCGGCAGGTTAACCCCTTTACTGCCAATGACATTTATACAGTAATCAGTGGATATTTAAATTCCTGATCACTGTATAAACGTAATTGGTCCCAAAAAATGTCTGACGTGTCTGCTGCAATATAACAGTCCTGATAAAAATCGCAGATCGCCGCCATTACTAGTATTAAAAAACAAATAGTAAAAAACACCATAAATGAATTCTCATGGTTTGTAAACTCGGATGAACACATTTTTTTTTTTTTTTGGATATGTATTATTATTATTATTATTATTATACAGGATTTATATAGCACCAGCAGTTTGTTCAGCGCTTTACAAAAATGAAGGCAGACAGTACAGTTACATCACAATTTTGTACAAGAGGAATCAGAGGGCCCTGTTCGTTAGAGCTTAAAAAATATAGATTTTTTGGGATCAAATACCACCAAAAGAAAGCTCTATTTGGGTACAACGTCAAACTACCACACAATTGTCAGTTAAAGTGACGCGGTGCCGAAACGCAAAAAAGTGCTCTGGTCCTAATGTGGGAAATCCTTCCAGTCCTTAAGTGGTTAACACCCTTCTCACACTACAGTGCTGCTGTAGTGCCAATTGTTTTTGCCATGCTTTAGCAGCGTTTTAGCAGCGCTTTTGCTGTGGTTTTCAGGCGCTAGTGGCCCATTTTTTTAAGGTCACGTGACCTTAAAAAAAAAAGACGCATTTTGCGGTGCTTCCGAAGCGCTGCCCATTCATTTCAATAAGCAGGGGTGTTTTTGGAGCGCTATTTGTAGCTCTTCAGACCCGCCCCAAAGATGCTGCTTGCAGGACTTTTTTGACCACCCCACAAGCGCACCGCCCAGGTAGAGAGGTACTTGGCTACAGAGAACCTGACCGCCTCTCCCAGGGACTCACAAACTTTCCACCCTAAGACCAGACCATCCCCAGCGGCGGGTAAGATGACTTCAAGGGGTAAGGGTGGAGAGAGTGAGAGGGCGGGAAGTTTGCATAATGTATGGCGAACGCAGTCAAAGTCGCAGGAAGCGACAAACTTTATTTGTTACCGTTGCCGGCAAGAGGGACATATTGCAGCATATTGCCCAGTTGTGGATGAGCCTATGGTATGTGAATCTAAGCGACAGACGTCAGTCGCTGTTTGTGACAGTTGCATGCACTGCCACTCGGGGAACTGAAAAACATTTATGCAAAATGTGTATTAATGGTAAAAATATTGTTGTGTTGCTAGATTCGGGTAGTCTGGTGACATTGATCAAAGCTGAATTAATTACTACAGAGGTCTCTGGGAATAACAAGGTGGCTGTTACTTGTGTACATGGGGACACCAGAGAGTATCCTGTGGCTGAAGTGTTTTTTGAGACCCCCAAAGTTAACATAACTCATCAGGTGGGGTTGGTGCCTCACTTACCACATGATGCTATTGTGGGGAGGGATTTTCCAAAATTCTGGGAACTTTGGGATGGTCCTGAACCCACCACGGAGGCCCCTAGAGGCCAGGAAGAGGAATCCCAGGTATTCTCTGAGAATGCTGAGACATCTCCAGATTTTTCCTTGTCGGTGTTGGCCGGAGACACTCGGGAACCTGGGGAGGAACCAACATCTTCAGACAAAAACATGCCGTCTGTTGAGTTCTCTGATTTAGAGGTTCACAGGGAAAATTTTGCCACAGAACAGGTAAAGGACCACACGCTGATAAAAGCACGGGAAAATGTGGTAACGCTAGATGATGAATTAGTGAACCCAGATCAGTCTTGCGGTTACCCATACTTTATGGTGGAAAGGGATCTGTTGTATCGGATTGCTCAAAAGGCAAATTAAACCATTGAGCAACTTGTGGTACCCAAACCCTATAGGAAGTTGGTATTGGAATTAGCCCATGGGCACATTTTGGGAGGTCATTTGGGGGTGGAGAAAACCAGAGAGAGAGTATTGCAAAGGTTCTATTGGCCTGGGGTCATGAAGGAAATAGAAAATTATTGTTCCTCCTGCCCTGTGTGTCAGAAGTCGGCACCTTTGTCGCATTTCCGTAACACACTGGTACCTCTCCCCATCATTGAGGTTCCCTTTGAGAGGATCGCAATGGATTTGGTAGGTCCGATACTGAAGTCCGCTAGGGGGCATCAGTACATTTTGGTCATAATTGGCTATGCCACCCGCTATCCCGAAGCGATCCCGCTTAGGAATACCTCCGCCAAGACGATCGCCAAAGAGCTATTTTTGGTCTTCAGCCGTGTGGGTATTTGTAAGAAATGGTTTACAGACCAGGGTATTCCGTTTATGTCCAAGGTAATGAAAGAGTTGTGCAAGTTGTTCAAAGTGACACAATTATGTATATCCGTGTATCACCCTCAAACAAATGGGTTGGTTGAAAGGTTCAACAAAACCCTAAAACAAATGTTAAAAAAGTGGTGGATCGAGATGGAAAGGATTGGGACTGTTTAATACCCTACTTGATGTTTGCTATTTGGGAAGTACCACAATCCTCTACCGGGTTCTCGCCCTTCGAGTTACTCTATGGGAGACACCCAAGAGGGCTGTTGGATATCGCCAAGGAAACTTGGGAAAGTGAGAGTTCTCCCCACCGGAGTGTGATTGAGCATGTTGCCCTGGTGCAAGACAGGTAATGCCAATTGTCAAAGAACACTTGGTCCAAGCGCAGTTAGCACAGCAAAGGGTGTATAACCACAAGGCAAAGACCCATACTTTTTCACCGTGGGATAGGGTGTTGGTACTCGTCCCTATGGTCAAAAGCAAATTCCTGGCCAAATAGCAGGGTCTGTACGAAATAATTGAAAAAGTGAGTGAGGTGAACTACAGGGTCAGACAACCAGGCCGGCGAAAGCCAGAACAGATCTACCACATTAATCTGTTGAAAGCCTGGAGGGATAGGGAATCCCTAGTCGCAGTAATCTTGGTATCGCAGACTCAGTCTGATTGCTTAATTCCTGAGGTTGGAATAGCAGTCACCCTATCGAAACCCCAAAAACAGGAGGTGAAAGAGTTTGTGCTCTGCAACAGAGAGGTGTTCTCTGAGCTGCCGGGACAAACATCTGGGGTAGAGCATGACATTATCACCCCGCCATGAGAAAGAGTGAAACTATAACCTTATCGAATACCGGCAGCCCGACGGGAGGCAATACATGAGGAAGTTCAATGAATGCTTGAATTAGGTGTGATAGAAGAGTCCCAGAGTGACTGGTCCAGCCCGATCATTTTTGTGCCCAAACCCAATGGGAGCTGGCGATTTTGTAATGATTTCTGGCAGTTGAATAAAGTTACAAAATTTGACACCTACCCCATGCCACGCATAGATGAACTGATCGACCGGCTGGGAACAGCCCGATATAGGACAACCCTTGATCTCACCAAGGGGTATTGGCAGATTCCCCTAGCTGAGTCAGCAAAGGAGAAAACGGCATTTGTAATACCAAAAGGGGCATTCCAATATAGAAGAATGCCGTTTGGCAGCCACATTCCAGCGGAAAATGGACAAAATTCTGAGGCCCCATCAGAAGTATGCTGCAGCCTACTTGGACGGTGTGATTATCCACAGTACGGATTGGACCTCACATCTGTCAAAAGTGCAAGCCGTACTAGACTCCATAAGGGAAGCTGGGTTCACGGCCAATCCAAAAAAGTGTACCATTGGACAGGAAGAGGCCAAATATCTGGGGTACACTATTGGGAGGGGAGTAATAAAACCTCAAGTTAATAAAGGGAAAGCCATAAATAGCTGGCCGCACCCCAACAGCAAGAAGCAGGTTCGAGCATTCCTTATTATTGCTGGATACTATCGGCGATTCATTCCTCACTTTGCTTCGCAGGCTATGCTCCTAACCAACCTGACAAAAGGGAAAGAGTCTACCATGGCGAAATGGACTCCGGAGGCTGAAGCAGCCTTCCAGGCTTTAAAAAAAGCCCTATGTAGCCATCCAGTGCTGTACTCATCTGACTTCGCTAAGGATTTTGTGGTACAGACTGATGCATCAGACGTAGGCTTAGGAGTAGTGTTGTCCCAGGTCTGGAAGGGAGAAGAGCACCCAGTCATTTATCTTAGCAGGAAACTGAAACCCCACGAAAAAAACTATGCCTCAATTGAAAAAGAGTGTCTAGCGGTGAAATGGACGCTAGACTCCCTGCGATACTATTTGCTGGGTAGACACTTTGACCTGATTACAAATCACGCGCCCTTAGTGGATGGCTCAGAACAAGGAGACCAATAGAAGGGTAAGTTGGTGGTTCCTGGCCCTGCAAGAATACAACTTCACCATGAAGCATCGCTCTAGGGTTCAAATGGGTAATGGGGATGCTCTATCTCGGGTACCTGCATACCTGGCTGCGTGTGTCCCAAACCCCAGTTTGAAACAAGGGGGGGTATGTGACAGCCGGCAGGTAAAATCACCTGGGTGCGTTCAGGATGGCAGATACATTTGCCCCAGGTTCATACTCTATGCGGATGGCTACCATTAGGGGGAGTGCTGGGAGTCTTGCAGGAGTAATGAGCCCAGCTGAGTGGAGCTGGCTCATTAACGCCTCTACAAGAGCTCCCAGCAGGCATAGGTGGATGCTCCACCCTGGAACCAGTTTCTGTGTCAGCAGACTGGGGAGTGTAACATTTTGTCTGGTAAGAAGCCTGTGTGGCTGAGTTGCCCAGTGAGAGGTAGGAGCTAGGTACAGCGGTAGGCTGTACCCAGCTGACAGACAGGGAAACCTATCGTGCAGTCAGTGGCCAAGTGGCCTAGGATTTATTTTGTTGTTGGTTTTTGTTTTGCACATTGTAAATAGTGTAAATAAACTACCTTTTTGTTTTCACCTGCAACTGCTGTCTCGCTGTGCCTAAATTGTGTAGTGAACCCTCCAAGGGGATCACACACACCCGCCACCGAGCTAACCCTCTTACAATATATATTGCATATATATCTTGGCACATAATGGGAACATCGTGGCATGCAGTGGAAGCAACGAGTGGTAGTGGGGGGCCCCAGGTCAACTTTTGCATTGGAGCCCGCAAGCTTCAAGCTACGTCTCTGGCTACAGGCCAGTCAGGGTGCCATTGGTCCCACAGCCAAAAGCGCCTAAAATGAGCATGTGATCATCAGAATTTGAACACGGAGCAAAGGAAGAAGGTGGCCTGGTCCAATAAATCACATTTTCTTCATCATGTGAATGACTGGGTGCACATGCATTGCTTACCTGGAGAAGAGATGACACCAGGATGCAGTATAGTAAGAAGGCAAGCCGGCGGAGGTAGTGTGATGCTTTGGGCAATGTTCTGCTGGGTAACATTGGTCCTCCCATTAGGCGGATATTAATTGACTTGTGCCACCTTAACATTGTTGCTGACCAAGTACACCCCTTCATGAATCACTCATCAATTCAATCAATTTGTGAGATGCGCTGGAAAAAACTCTGATCCATGGAGTCCCCACCTCACAACTTACAGGACTACGGTTTGGTGCCAAACACCACAGTATACCTTCAGAGGTCTAGTGGAATCCATGCCCCAACTTTGTCAGCAAAAGGGGGACCTGCTCACCAGGTGGACGGTTAAAGTTATGGCTGATTGGTGTATATATTTGTGTTTTGATACAATAAAGCTTAGATTACTTTATTGTAAAACGTATTCCTCCTTTTGCCCAGATCTCAAGTCATGCTTGTTAAATTAATATACAGGGTGGGCCATTTATATGGATACACCTTAATAAAATGGGAATGGTTGGTGATATTAACTTCCTGTTTTGTGGCACACTAGTATATGTGAGGGGGGAAACTTTTCAAGATGGGTGGTGACCATGGTGGCCATTTTGAATCCAACTTTTGTTTTTTCAATAGGAAGGGGGTCATGTGACACATTAAACTTATTGGGAATTTCACAAGAAAAACAATGGTGTGCTTGGTTTTAACTTAACTTTATTCTTTCATGAGTTATTTACAAGTTTCTGACCACTTATAAAATGTGTTCAATGTGCTGCCCATTGTGTTGGATTGTCAATGCAACCCTCTTCTCCCACTCTTCACACACTGATAGCAACACCGCAGGAGAAATGCTAGCACAGGCTTCCAGTATCTGTAGTTTCAGGTGCTGCACATCTCGTATCTTCACAGCATAGACAATTGCCTTCAGATGACCCCAAAGATAGAAGTCTAAGGGGGTCAGATCGGGAGACCTTGGGGGCCATTCAACTGGCCCACGACGACCAATCCACTTTCCAGGAAACTGTTCATCTAGGAATGCTCGGACCTGACACCCATAATGTTTTTCCAGCAAGATGGTGCACCACCACATTATGGGTGTCAGGTCCGAGCATTCCTAGATGAACAGTTTCCTGGAAAGTGGATTGGTCGTCGTGGGCCAGTTGAATGGCCCCCAAGGTCTCCCGATCTGGGGTCATCTGAAGGCAATTGTCTATGCTGTGAAGATACGAGGTGTGCAACACCTGAAACTACGGATACTGGAAGCCTGTGCTAGCATTTCTCCCGCGGTGTTGCTATCAGTGTGTGAAGAGTGGGAGAAGAGGGTTGCATTGACAATCCAACACAATGGGCAGCACATTGAACACATTTTATAAGTGGTCAGAAACTTGTAAATAACTCATGAAAGAATAGTTACATTAAAACCAAAACACACCATTGTTTTTCTTATGAAATTCCCAATAAGTTTGATGTGTCACATGACCCTCTTCCTATTGAAAAAACAAAAGTTGGATTCAAAATGGCCGACTTCGAAATGGCTGCCATGGTCACCACCCATCTTGAAAAATTTTCCCCCCTCACATATACTAATGTGCCACAAACAGGAAGTTAATATCACCAACCATTCCCATTTTATTAAGGTGTATCCATATAAATGACCCACCCTGTAGATTAATTGTTGGCAAGAAGATTTACTTTTTATTTAGATTTTTTGAGTGATGTTAGCATCAACAGTCAACTCATTTGTACTCATACCTTTTGTCCTTCCTTAAAGCGGTATTAAACCTCGAAAAAAAAAAAAGATGGGCTCCTGAAGGATAATGTGGTAGTATGCACCACATACTACCACATTATCACAGTTTTACTCTTAAACCAAGCACTTTTGTGGTTCGCTGTCACTGCTGTCAGGGCTTCCATCTTCACCGGTCTTCCTTCTGGGTTTGCAGGCTCCAGACATTTGAATGGCTGAGCCACGATGACATCACTCCCACGCATGCACACAGTCATGACCTCGGCACAAAGCTCTGAGTGGACATCACCATCTATTTAGAGCACAGTATGTATGCGGCGGTGATGTCACTTGTTGCTACTAAAGTAAATATCTCCTAAACAATGCATGTTTACGAGATATTTACTGTACCTACAGGTTACTGTTATTATAGGCTTGCTTGTAGGTATAAATAAAAAAGCAGATTTTACTAGCACTTTAATGGGGAAGATGAGCTTAATGAAAACATTGCGCAGATGCATTATCACACACGATGCATTGGGCTTCATGTACACTAGCAGCTCCTAAACTTGAATTTAGGAGCTTTGGGCGTTATTTTTGCCAAAGTTCTTAAACTTAACTCCATAAAAACCTGTGTAAATAGGCTTTTAGCAGAGTTTAGGAGCTGCTGCGGTTAGGTGAGGTGCAACCTCCCTCAACTTCCCTCTTCTGAATGCAGAACAATTGCGGTTAAGATAGGAAAGTTTTGACTGTCAGCCGCTAGAAAAATGCAAAAACGCACCAAAATCGCAGCAGTAAAAGACGGCCAAGTGTACATGAAGCCTTTAGCAGTAGAGTGATATGTGAGGAGACACATAGATCACATTACATAATTACAGCTACAAATAAGGTTACTTACCTCTCTATGTAATAGGTCCCAGCACAGAATCTCTCACATTATTACTTCCATCTGTAACTGGTGATCGGAGGCGGACACTTCTATAAAGAGCACCCACGGTACATGTTGGCACCATTTATTTCTTGAAAGTAGATGTAAACCCAATTGCTAAAATCTCAATCTTTAACATGTTAACTTAATTTCAAAAGTAATTTATGATCTTTTAAAATCTGCATCTTTCATTTATATATTGCCAATGATCCTGACACTGGGGTCCTTGTTCGGGCACTTCCTGTTATGGGGTGGATTGGGGGATAGTGGGTGGATTTAGTTGGTGGATTGGGGGGCTGTGGAGTGCACAGGGGGGAGTGGAGTGGATTGGAGGGCAGTGGGGTGCACAGGGGGGTAGATTGGGGAATAGTGAGGTGGATGGGGGGCAGTGGGGAGTACAGAGGTTAGTGGTGATCAGTGAGGGATGAATATCTGTCTCTTACTGTCCCATTCTGGGTGAGGTGTGGCTCTCCCTCTGCTGAGAGCTCCATGTCTGGGCTCCTCTAAGATACTCAGGTTTGGTTGCACCCGTTGCCATGACACATGCACACATGTCAGGGAGATCAGGGGTCCTTCAGCTGCTGGCAGTGTGCCCAGAGAGGTGCCTCCTGTTTTGGGGCATTAACATCCATGGAATGTAAACTCTTGGGGCACTATTCCTTCTACTGACACCCTTACACCAATAATAAAAAAATGGGCTGCAAATGGGCTAGATGCAAATGAAAAACTGAAAAAATATATATATAAATATTAACACATAAAAAATTAACCTAGATTCATATGAGAGTGTACAGATATGTCTAACTGACACATGAATGTAAACCAGAGTCCAATAACAGTTCTCATATCCCAATATGATAGATAAACGGATAATAGTGCTAAAATACATAAAATATAACAGAAGCACAATCTAAAGGTAAACAATTAACCTTTGGATATATATATATCAGTGTTGCCAACAGCCAGTAAATTTACTGACAGTCTGTAAAAATCTGTGATTTTTACAACTGTCTATAAATATCAGGGTCTGATAATTTGTCATGCTGTGCTGACTTTTTAAGTGCAAACTACTGTTGTGTTTAAATATCAATTGTCTTAGTGTTTAATAGGAGTTCAGTTATTTTTCAGGTTGTCAGTAAAAAAATGTGCTCCGCCAGTAAATTTTCCATATTTTGCCAGTAAAAAACGCTGCGGGAGGTTGGCAACACTGATATATATATACCCATAGAAATTGAATCATAGGTATATATCCACTAATTAAAATAGATGCATTTAAAAATCATGTGCAAAGTTCATGGAAATCCAAATTCTGTGAAGCAGAGGAGGGGGGAAGCGGGGACACCCAGTGTTCTTATACAGCCACACGAATTGGTGAGAATCCGCCACCGCACAATGAGTGCGCTTACCAGATCTAAGCAAAAAAAAAAAACCGCATTGGCCTTTCACCAGGCCAGGGTTCCCTCGGGGATTGCAGAGAGCTCCTCTCTGGAAGTAGGTCCCTGGGCTGTTGGTTACAACCTACTAATCCACTCCACCATTAAAACAGCATCCACCATAAAAACAAAAGCTCCAATAGTGTAATATTGTAAACCACAGGAGATTTATTAAATAAAATATTGCACTTACATAAATCAGATTAAAACAAGCATCTGAACAGCCGGCTGGCTAAGCGTGTACACTGAAAGAATGGCGGTGACGCCAGCGCGTCCTTCCTGACATATGTTTTGTCTTCTGGTAGACGTGGTCAAGGGAATAGCTTACACCCTTCACCAATGTGCCCCCCCCCCCTCACCTTACATAGCAGGGCAGAAGATGGGGGCAGAGCAAGTCTGGGGGAAGTTCTGTCCTCTGTAAACTGGGGGGGGGGGGGGGTATGTGACAAACGCAGGTATCAGATTGCTGCCCTTCTCACCGATGGGTGACCGGGGACCCCCTTGATCTCACACCATGCTTGTCACTAACATAACAATATCACTCTCAGCTGCTTTCCGCACAAAGATTCTCCAGCTTGCGGGACTACCGTCTAAGTGCCAGCCACCTGAGAGCGACTGTTACTGGGCTAATTCAAGCAATTAACCCTTTCTCTGCCACCACTAACCTTTGATCTGGAGTGTTAGGTCTCCAACAATTAGCAATACCAATTATGATTTTAGAATAACCACCTGTAACACACGCTGTCACCACAGACAGGGATATTCAGATGAATTATCCTAAACAGTAGCACTCTTCGAAGGAACAGGTTCGTTATAGCTTGCATTAAGAGCTTTAGGGACAAGATTAACACTTTTCAGAATAAGTTGTCAAGTTTGGTGCAGTAAAATAATTACAGAAAAAATGGTGTTACAAAGCAATTAGAGACATAATATACAGCAGCAAAGAGAGAAGACAGAATGGGACGGGAAAAGTTACTTGCATTTAAATGTCCATTTAAATGTCCTGTTGAGTTCACAGGTTCTCGGATGTTCGTTCTTTGATGGTAAGGTGAGAACTGAGCACTGTCCGGTCTATTCTCTTTTTCTCCAAAGGCCAAGGGGTGGGGCCATATGCCCCTGACCACTCACATGGGTAAGGAGGGCCCGTGGGCTGTCCAGGGCAGACCGTGTAATAACAACCTTCCCTAAAATGCAATTTGCAGTATAAAAACCATATCTCGGAATGGGATTATCGTGCAAACCCCACATTAAGTAATTCAAGTTCAGCAGGCACAGTGCATTCAAATAAGTCTAAACATAACAGACTTGTCACTCTCTGTTACCCTGGGAAGAGGCGAAACTAGCAGTGAGTTCACGGATGATGGAATTCATCAACGTTTGGGTTTGTTTAATCGTTATGCCTTCCCGCATTCAGATATATACTTTTTATTAAGATGTCAAATTCATTTCAGGAGTTATGAAATGTGGGTAGAATTCTACCTTTTAAACCTGATTCAGGGTCTCTGGAAAGTCACAGCTGTCTGAGGGGAATTATGGCCTATCCTTATCTTAGGCATCCTGTGCTGTCTCTTAATGGGTCTGATTTATTGGTTTATGATCAGGCCTGGCAAACACAGCCAAGGCATCCAGAAATTCCTAAGTTGACGGGAGGGGGGATGAGGGGTTTTGTCCTACGTTAGAATTGTCATGGCGTACTTGTGACAAAATGGTGGAGTTTTGTGTGTCCCGCACGTGATATCATTACAGGGTACATGATATCATCAGTTGTCCTAGCAACCAAGGCCCGTCTTGGGGGGAGGAGTTTCAGCCATGACCTGTGGTGTTCTGTGTTTTTACTCCTGCTCTGTAATAAATCCTTCCTTACAATGTCTCCAGCCTGCATTTTGTAAACTCCACCAAAAATGATTATAAAGAATGGTGCGGTTATGCAAATACACCCCCTACTAGTAACATATATATCACAATAATCAAAGTACAATGTATATAGATATAAGTGTGCAATGATAGAGTCCACACTCCACATTCAAGCCATGCTCATCTTCTATCCTGTGTGCCTATCCACCCAAAACAAAAGATTTACCAGGGCCCTCCACCGTGATTTGACTCCACTCCCAGCGATCACCAGTTCTGCTCTCACCTAATGATATTGGACCTCGTAGTATATAAATCCAGCTGGTGATTTTCCCCTCCAAGGATTAATCAGCATATATGGTCCAGGAAGTAAAACAATCCTTCGCAGGGTTCCTCTCACTTTGGCTTAGTCTCCCAAGGCACACTGAAGTATATAATAGAATAACCCCCAGCATTGGTGTCAGTGAGTGCAATAATAATCCCCAGCATTGGTGTCAGTACCCCCCTGCATTGGTGTCAACCCCCCTGCATTGATGGTAACTGGTAGTGAAATCCCCAATGGTGATCGTGGCAGGAAAAGCCTATAATATTGTGCAATTTAACTTATGTGCAAAACAATTGGTCCAGCAATGAGAGTGTAAAAACTACTATTAACTGCTTCCTGCCCACATCATTGTATAATGACCGATGCTCGGGAACCTTATTGTTCTGGGACAATGTCATATGGATTCTTCCCGAGAATGCACTTTGCGCGGCCGCTCCAGCCACATTCCAGAGCAATCTGTCACCTGCTGCATCCACCGGACACAGCGTATGACCGATCACTATAGCGGCCAGTGACCAATCACAGCAGACCACACGACAGTTTCAAACAATGAATGGCTTTCTTTTATGCCATTCATTGTATACAAATTGTGTTGCTATCTGTGATTGGTCACAGTGATCACATGGTACAAACAGGGCCAATCAAAGGTAATCACAACAACGGGCAGTGTCTACACACTGTCATTCAGTAAAATAGATTTGCTTACCACAATAAAAGTGATCAGTGTCTTCCGCCACCATCCAAGGTTGCGCTTGCCTCCAGGTTAAACCTGTAACTCCCAGGTCAAATCACATTATCCCTACCTTGGGGTGTACAGAACAGGCTACAATTTACTCTTCCTCCACCTCCATTTAAATTCTGGGGGCCACTAGTCACTCGTTGGGATGCAGTATCTGGTCCTTTAAGACCGCGGTATCACCACTGCAGATAATCTCATAACAGACAAAGGGACCTCATGGTGTAGTACGGTAAAATCAAGCATTTAAAACTCATTGCACTCAGATAAGAAAAAAATGGCTTTGGCAGATATTGCAGCGGGCTTGCGGCACCCGTGTCACTTCTGGTTTCAGCTACGTCACTCGGCTCCGCCATTTGTGGCACAAAGAGTGGATCAATATATGAACTGTGACACTAAAAAAACTAGAAAGTCTTCTTTGGCTTCTTGTATGTTCGGCACTGAAGATATATGGCTTTTTATGCCATATAGGAAAGGCACAAAGGTGGACTGTGAATGCACTTGAAGCACTTTATATCAATTTATCATTATATATAAATAATTTTATTTTCATACACTGGAAGTGAATGTACATGAATCACTTTAGATCAGTTTATTACTGACTTATGTAAATAGCATATGAATTTGTATTGATTGTTTTATTGTATGCACTGGAATATATTATCACTTATACACACCTTAACAGTGCTAAAACTTGAAAATGGCCTGGACAGGAAGGGGGTAAAAGTGCCCGGTATTGAGGTGGTTAAAACAACTAAAATTGACTGGCATCGGTCTGAGGGCTCACCACCTCCACCTCTCTGGCAATAGCATTTTCTCATGTCTGCGGCCATCACTGAGCCCTATGTGTAATCTGCTGTAGACCCTTTAAGATTAAAGCGGAATTCCACCCAATTTTACAAGGTGGTCTTAAACTAAAGTCCACCCCTCATTTTTGTGTATATATATATATATATATATATATATATATATATATATATATATATATATATATATATATATATATATATATATACACTGTGGGCGGTTAGCTCAATGGGGATCACCTTCACTGGAAAAAGGTAGTCCAAACGGCAGGTTTTTATTAAAATCTGACTTGTATCCAGTTTTATTAAAAAGGTTGCATGTAAATCAGATAAACAAAACAGAAAATAAATCCTTGCTATACAGGCACTAACTAAACATATCCAGTTTCCTAATTCAGAGGTGAAGTGCTTCTCCCAGTCACCCACAAAACAAAGATAATGCAAACCTTTTGTTTCAGTCACAAAGCAACCTTCAGTTCAGCAGCTCTCTCAGGTTTTTGGCTTCCCAAGTCCCAGATCAAGAGCCAATCTCTGCCCCAGTCTGGCTCCCTTTACACCACTTATTGGTGGACACAAGTGGACTGCAAAATCTGGTCCAGAACCAACCCTGGCAAGGTGGCTGGTAAAACCTGGACTGGATTCCACCTTAGTTTCCTGCAAATGAACACATGCGAGGTGAAACTTAACGTCCATCGATCACTTCGCCTTTCATAATGTTACAATATATATATATATATATATATATATATATATATATATATATAT
>BLSH010037215.1:1059699-1069798 GCA_018402905.1 Glandirana rugosa
GTGTCACTGTAGAGTGTATTAGATAAACTTCAGAACCCACGAGCATCACTATGTTGCCTACCACAATAGGGGAGGTTGGAGGCCAGTATTTTTTTAGGTGTGTGTTGGACTGGCTATAGGGGAGGTTGGAGGCCAGTATTTTTTTTAGGTGTGTGTTGGACTGGCTATAGGGGAGGTCAGAAGCCAACATTTTTTTTTTAGGTGTGTGGAACTGGCTATAGGGGAGGTTGGCGGTCAGTATTTTTTTTTTTTAGGTGTGTTGGACTGGCTAAAGGGGAGGCTGGAGGCCAGTTTTTTCTTTAGACGTGTGTTGGACTGGCTATGATGGGAGGTTGAAGGTCAGTATTTTTTTTTTCTTTGTGCCATTTGACACTAGATGTGTGCAAACCAGCAAGAATAGATTGACTGGAATAATATGACATTACTCTCACAATAAATGGTAAAAATAATCCTTTCAAGTGCCAGTGACTTTCCAAACTTTATTAACACCATCCGTTGTATCACTACGAGCACCCAAGACTTCAAATAGATTATGTGAGATGTCACTGTGATCAAGTGCAAGCCATAAAGTAGATCCACGCGCTCTGCTGTGGGAGTGCTGTGTAAGTTCACATATATTTGCAAATATATGCAACAATAACCTCTGATTTATCAACTTTTTTCACTAGTTTAGCTAGTAAATTTATTGCCATAAATATCTCAATTTGAAAATTACGTTAGAGTAGAGTTCGGGACCGCACTTTGCAGAGGGGCCTTGACGTGGCAGTGCGGCTTCACGTATATTTGCAAATATACATACAATGCAAACCAAATACAAATTGTTGAAGCAGCAGTTTATACTTGTTTTATTTTGTTGGCAAGCTGGTAAATATGTGTCAGGAACCATGAATCAGACAGACAGAAGTGCAGTAAAAAATAAAATAAAATGGTAAAATAGTACAAACAGTGCAAACGTAGTCAAAACATAGCCAGAGTTTGATAACCAGAGCGGGTAGTCGGAACAAGCCAGTAAAACAGGAATCCTCCAGGGGTTAATCAGCATAGATGGTCCAGGAAATAAAACAATCCCTCCCAGGGTTCTTCTCACTCTGGCTTTGTCTCCCAATGCACACTGAAGTAGCAGTACAATAACACCCAGCATTGGTGTCAGTGAGTGCAATAATAATCCCCAGCATTGGTGTCAGTAATATTAACCCCCCCCAAACATAGATGGTCGCTGGCAGTGAAATTTAACCACTACCCCCCTGCATTCGTGGTAACTGGTAGTGAAATCCCCAATGGTGATCATGGCAGGAAAAGCCTATAATATTGTGCAATTTAACTTATGTGCAAAACATAGAAAAATAATTGGTCCAGCAATGAGGCGGTTAAAACAACTATTAACTGCTTCCCGTCCACATCATTCTAAAATGATGGATTGGCAGGAACCCTATTGTTTTGGGACATTATATGGCGTCTTCCCAAGAACGCACCTTGAGCGGCAGCTCCGGGCCATGCTCCAGCGTGATCTATCGCCAGCTGCAACCACTGGACACAGCAGATGACTGATCACAATAATGGCCCACTACCAGTGTCATGTGATCGTTGTGACCAATCACAGCAGACCACATGACAGTTTTAAACAATGAATGGCTTCCTTTTACGCTAGTCATTGTATGGAATTGTGCAGCTAGCTGTGATTGGTCATAGCGATCACATGATACAAACAGGGACAATCACAGCTAATCACAACAATGGGCAGTGTCTACACACTGTCATGCAGTAAAAAATATTTACTAATAGCAGTGAAATTCACTGCTTTAACCACTTACCAACCGGGACCATTTTTTACATTTGTTGGTTACAAGTTAAAAACAGTTTTTTTTTGCTAGAAAGTTACTTAGAACCCCCAAACATTATATATATTTTTTTCAAACACCCTAGAGAATAAAATGGCGATCGTTATAATACTTTTTGTCACACGGTATTTGCGCAGCGGTCTTTCAAGCTTGATTTTTTTTGGAAAAATTTCACTTTTTTGAGTTAAGAAATAAGACAACAGTAAAGTTAGGCCAATTTTTTTGTATATTGTGAAAGAGGATGTTACGCCGAGTAAATAGATACCATACATGTTACGGTTGAAAATTGCCCACACTCGCAGAATGGCGACAAAGTCCAGTACTTAAAAATCTCCATAAGTGACGCTTTAAAAAATTTTAACGGTAATCAGGTTAGAGGTGCAGAAGATGTCTTTTGCTAGAATTATTGCTCACACTCTGGCGATCGCGGCAATACCTCACATGTGTGGTTTGAACACCGTGTTCATATGCAGGCACGACTTACGTATGCGTTTTTGCCTGATATCACTCCTCAGGGGACAGGAGCTGGCACTTACAGAGGAGGCATCGGCCTATGTGGTTTTTGCTCCCTACTACAACTCCAAATTTACAAGTAGCCCCTCTGCATTGCACGGTTTGATGCTCTGGAAAGGCGGGTCTGCAAGCCAAGACTGCGATCTACCAGCCACCCGTGTGCGATCTACTAGTAGATTGCGATCAACAGGTTACTGACCCCCGTTTTACAATATCCCTCTGTCCTAAGCATATCCAGACCTACAAAGGCTATATTGATAAATGGACAGCTGATCTTGAGATTACTCTTGCTGGAAAACTGAGATCAATATTTTACACTTAAGCAGGGTATACACGGATTTCTTTCATTCAAACAGCGGGTTGAACGAAAAAAACAAACAAAAAAAAAAAACCACACAGATCCCTTGCATCCTCATAAGCGATCTGAATGCAGGGATCTTCCCTGTTGCGCGATTGTATTCTTACAAGAGGCCTGGAGCCAGAGACCTTCCCCGTTGCACTATTGTTTTCTTACAGGGGGCCTGGATCCAGGGATCTCCTCCATTCATCTAATTTATTCTGACAGGAGGCGGCTTTGATAAGTGTGTACCCCTCTTTGCTCAACAGAAGCCAGTCTAACCAATGGCTTCTGTTGAACAGAGAGGAGTACACGCAAACGAAATTTGGTCAGTTGCGCTGAACTAGGTAAACTTCAGCACGTGTATACCCAGCTTTACTCACCGTTTATCTTTGGAAAGCAGGGCACACGAGACCAGCTTTAAACTCATACCCTGTGACAGGGTAAAGTGTGTGAGCCGCTCAGGCTTTATAGGGAGGGAGTATGTAGACAGTGCATCCGCAGCTGCTGCTAGAGTGCGGACAGGTGATAGAGCCTTATCCTGGCTCGTGCAAAGGTTCAAGAAAGGAAGGGTGACCCATGGAATTCCCACATCTATGGTGTCCTACTGCAGTGAATGAATGGGGTGGCAACCTCATCCTGGACTCTGAACAGGCCATGTCTTCAATGTGTTTCACTACGCCCCCCACAGCTTAGTCATGGGGATTGCCATTCCATCCATTCACTGCAGCAGGGCACCATAGATGTGTGACTTCCAGGGGTCACCCTTCCTTTCTTAAACTCATATCCTATTGGTATAGGAGCCCTGTTCTTCTAAGCAGTCTTCGCCGCTCAGTATCCAATCTATGTTAGCACTGTCAACTGCAACAGGGTACATTGCTACATATTTGGTGGGCCTGCCCCTCCTATCAAAAAGTTTTGGACTCGTATCCTCCAGTTATCTACTAGTTAGAGATAAGTCCATTCCAAACTCTCTGCAAGTGGTACTTCTATGATTCCCAGATCCTTTGGAAAAACTAAAAATGGCAATTTAAGACACTTTCTGCCTCTGGTGGTCAGAACAAGTCCCTACCCTTCTAGAATGGGCTTCAAAGATGGATCATATGGCATGTATGGAATCGCTCCTCGCACAGAAAATGGTAATCTATGGACAATCTAGTCAAACTTGGATTACCTGGATAGTATTCACAGAATCTCAGGAATTGAAAGGTCTTCTCGCTGCTTGATGAAGCGATATGCCTAGTTTATTCACACTTGGATTTGCCACCTTAGGGTCCTGCCCTAAGGCAAAATATGAGTCAAAAATTACTGATTTTTTACAAGATTTCAGGAAAATGAAAACTTTGTTTCTTTCAACCCTAAAATACAATTCTATAAAACAGACAAGAAAAAAACATGCAGGAAAGGCAATTTTATACTGACCTCATATACAGGTACACCTTTATCAATTTCTGTGCCTTAGCAACAACAGGGTTGCTTTAGTAAACTTGGCAACCAATAAATTTCACTTCTCTAGTAAAGTGTGTAAAACTGACGGGTGTTCTATGGAATATACTTACATTTAAATGTTATATATGAGAGTCAAAACAATATTCAAATCTACAGCAAGAGATCTCCAGTACAGAGTATTCACCTATGCAAATATGTGATGTCAATGTGCTAAATCAGCGGACACTACACAGCAGTTTATTCTCAAAAGTTTCCTTTAATTAATCAAAATGACAAAATCCAGTGCAAGAAAGTTGTCAATGTCGATGCGTGTTGCCACATAGATATTTTGTTGTAAGTAACAGAAGTGCACATTTTTTTTGCATTTTACCAAAATGAAATATTACAAAAAAATATTCCCTAAGCACAGAGCAGTCAGTGCTCAAAAAAAATGTACACTTCAAGAGTAGATTTGGTAGCATTGAACCTTCTTAAAATGTATTCATTACATGCACACAGTGAGGCAGCCATCTTGGGGCTGAGCCAATTAAGCCTACCAATTCACAAGTAGTGAAATGACAGCGTGGACACACGTTCGCTCATTTCTAAGGAAATGACAACCTATATAATTTGTGGAAACGTGCTTCAACCTACAAACTAGCTCCCTCTATGGCCAGAGTGAAAGGCACACTTAAAAGGGGTTTCCATTTTCGATGAAAATCCCCCGATTGCCTGAGACCCATCTATGTAATACCCTCAAAATAACCCTTCTGACAGCAGAGGGACCCCATATTCTTTACAGTGCCTAGGGGACCCTCTATTTTTTTTATTTTTATGGTCACACCATAATACCATATTTCATCCACAGATGGCACTGCAGATCAAATCTGAAAATTTTAGGTCCTGATGCTGGTAAATCCTTGCAAGCTGGGTAAGGGAAAGATCACTAACTACCTGCACAGAGGAGTCTCAGTCAGAGAATTTCAGTTAAAAACCTAAAAATCGCTTTACGTCAGCGTCAGTCAACAGTAACATATGGGTTGAACAGTCACTATCTGAATACATGTATATAATCTCTAGTAGATTAAAGACCATTCCTGGCCCTTTTGTCTCAATCAAGGGAATGTTCAACTGGTTTAAGAAAAAAAATTAAAATAAACAAAATCTTGTAAATGAAAACTGCAGTAACATTACTACCACAAAGCTTACTGTATGGAATACAGACTTACACAAGCATGCATTCCCATAGGCAAAATCAACGTGACCATATCAGTTTTCTTAGTGGTCATTTCGGAAACTCAATTGTGTGTTTCCAATATAACACATGAAAATACTGCTCATACAAAAGTAGCTGTGCTCATTGTGGACAATGGATGGAGGAGCTGGTGTTCTACTGCATGTCATACCACTAGTGCCAAGTCCACTGGAAGTAAGCACCTGGGACAGCTCTTGCTGATCATTTGTGACTTCCAACTCATGCAATAATCTATGTGCGCTACAGCGGCCTCTGAATAGCGGTAGGAGAGGCAACTACAGTATGTTCTGAGCAGACCAGCTGCACAAATGGATTTTTCATTATGTCCACTCGAAAAAAAAAAAACATACAAAAAACAAAAACAAAACAGAAATCAATATAATTGCCATTTTCCCATTTCAGTTACAAAAAAAAAAAAAAAAAGGGAAAAGGGGGGAAAAAGCTTATACATGTTTAAGGCTAGAAAATGACCCATTTTCTAAAATAGTGAGAAGGATACACAAAATTCCCCCCACCCCCTTGAGGTGAATTATGGAATTCCACCATGTAACATTGGGATGTCAACTAGTAGTGGAAAAACATTTGGGGTTAGTGTTTGCTTGCACCTATAATCTGTAAAGGCAAACACTTTACATACCCCATGCTACAAAAACATTGAAGCCCCCCACCCCCCGCCTGTGGTTTTATTTGTTCACATCCTTCCATCGCAATACTGGCGCATATTCTGTATTTCTCTTCTCTCTTGCCAAGGTCCTTCCAGTTGACAAGACTAATGCTCCACTCTCATCCATCTAATCTCAGCATTTCCAGGTAGCTCTTAGTCCATCAGATCCAACGTGTTGGTATTCTGATTAAAAAAAAAAAATAATAATAATCTTCTATAGGAAAGGAGCAATGAAACAAGGAGAGAAGATCTTGTTCATATAAAACAAATGCAACAAAATCTGGACATTTTGCATGCTGAAACCTCCACCTGTACGCATTAAGCTCCAGCTTTTACTTTTATTGTGCTAGTATTCCATCACCAAAGTCATCCATACCAAAGCCCAGTCTAGGAAAGGCATTGTTTAAAGCGTTGGGTGTGTACTTATGTTGTCTTCTCTCCAGCTTTGGTTGAACAGTTCTACGTTTTTTTGTGTTTTTTTTGTTTAACGTACAGGACAACGAAAAAAAAAAAAAGTATGTGGTATGGTATCTTTTCAGCATGAACGTATTATCCTTTAGCCACGGGAGCTACTGCTGTTGTGAGAATTTGGCGAGTCTTGTTCATTGATGGTATTCAGTAAACTCAAAGGCTGTTGTGGATGATCCAGATCACGAGAGACCTCTGCATGATCAAATATCCCTTCTTCTTCGTCTCTGTGGGGGTGAGTGTCACATGACGTACAGCTGTCACAGAAGTTTTCACCTGTGTCATCAATTAAACCGTCAAGTTCTTTAAAGTCATCATGATGGCTCCGACTGCACAGGCATACTTCAATGCCCGAGTCACCGGTAAATCTTCGGTGTCTGCCAGGTGTTTTGTCTTTGCCATCAAAGAAACCGCTCTGATCAAAGCTTTCAGAGCTATAGTCCTTCAAGAATTCTTTTGACTCCTTGTCTAAGAAGGACACTTGATCTGCCATCTCGTCCAACTCAGCACCACTGGTTGGATCGTTCGACTCAAGGCTGCTTGGTTTAAATGCTACTCTCTCTAGACATGTTGTGGAAGGTTCACAATCTACGATACTTGGAGGTCGTGTTTCACTACAGCTTGCTGCAGCTGGAGAACTTGTTTGGCTATGCTGTCCCGTCCGAACGGGGTCGATGGCTACAGCACTAGAACATGCTGCAACGCACTGCTGATGTAGGACAGTGTATGGAGGAGGAGGAGTTGGAGGTCTGTTTACCACTTCTTCATAAGGAGGTAGCAAATAGTTTGGCAGAAACCCTGTAAAGACAGACAAATACAATCGTTAGTAAAAACATTTCTAAGACATCATTAACATTGGAAATGACAAACATGCATTTATAAGTGTCTATAGAACACTTCTAAACATCTAAACTACTTCATAAAAGTATTCAGACCCCTTCAGGTTTTTTTCAATTTTGTTAGCTTTTCGCCTAATTCTACAGTTTTTAAATTCACTTTTTCTTATTAATCTACACTCAGTACCCCATAATGACAAAGTGAAAACAGAATTTTAGAAAGGTTTGAATTTAGTAAAAAGAAAATACTGAAATATCACATGTACTTAAGTGTTCAGACCCTTTACTCAATACTTTGTTGAAGCACCTCTGACAGCAATTACAGCCTTGTGTCTTTTTGGGTATGACGGGACAAGCTTTGGACACCTGGATTGGGAATTTTCTGTCTTTGAAAATCCTCTCAAACTCAGTCAGGTTGGACAGGAACTGTTGGGGGGACAATCATGTTCAACAGGATTGTCAGGGCTCTGGCTGGTCCACTCTAGGACATTCAGAGTCGTCCCTAAGCCACTCCTGTGTTGTCTTGACTGTGTGCTGGGGATCGTTGTCGTGATGGAAGGTGAACTTTTGGCCCAGTCTGAGGTCTTGAGCACTATGGAACAGGTTTTCATTGAGGAGATCTCTGTACTGTGCTCCATTCAGCTTACCCTTAGCCCTGACCAGCCTTCTAGTCCTGCTGCTGCTAAGCATCCCCACAGCACAATGCTGCCACCACCAAGCTGTTGAGATGGCCTAACCACCTCCTAACATGACGTTTATAATTGAGGCCAAACTGTTTAATCTTGGTTTTATTAGACCAGAGAATCTTCGTTACTCACAGTCCGAGAGTCCTTCAGGTGCTTTTTTGCAAACTCCAAGTGGGCTTCTGTCTAGCCACTCTGCCATAAAGCCCAGATCAGTGGAGGGCTGCGGTGATGGTTGTCCTTCTGGAACTTTGAATGCGCTCCAAAAAACCTGTGTGCAAATGAGGCATCGGGTTCTTGGTCACCTCTCTTACTAAGGCCCTTCCCCCTGCAATTGCTCAGTTTGGCCAGGTGAGGAGTGCTTGGAAGAGTCCTGGTTGTGCCAAACTTCTTCCATTTGATAATTATGGAGGCCACTGTGCTCTAGGGAACCTTGAGTGCAGCAGAATTTTTTTATAGCTTTCCCCAGATCTGTGCCTTGCAATAATTCTGTCCAAGAGTTCTGCAGGCAGTTCCTTTGACCTCGTGGCTTTTATTCTGATACTGTATACATAGTCAGCTGTGAGGTCTTTTATACAGAGGTGTGTGTATTTCTAAATCATGTTCAATCAATTTAATTTTTATTTAACCACAGGTGGACTGCAATCAGTGTGTAGAAACATCTCAGCAATGATCAAGAGAAATGGGAGGCATCTGAGCTAAATTGTAAGTGTTGTTGCAAAGGGTCTGAATACTTATGCCAATGTGATTATGGGGTACTGAGTGTAGAATAATGAGAAATAAAAATTAATTTCAACTATAGTATCAGGATTTAACATAACAATATTTAAATGGTGGATCTGAATACTTTATTCTTTGTCATGACTGTAATAATTTTAAATACAGTGCATTCATAATGCCAAATAAATAACAAAATCATTATGCATTAATATCACACTGGGATTTCCTGCATTTAGATGCTTTCAGTTTAGCACAGTTTACAGAAAACTATAACTCTGTGTCCTGGGGCAGATTAGATATCCTGAAGGCGTCTATACGGACATTCAGATGCAGGAGAACTGGACCTGGGAACATAGCGTTTGCTTGGTTTATACTTCCCATATCATTGCCTCTCCGTTTTAATAAATGAAACGCAGGAGGCTAGTGCGAATGTAGCCTATGGGAACAGAATTGGTATCACTTCACTGACTCTTCGCTATAAGAGGCCAGCACGCCTTGAAAGTTTGCACTACAATCTACTTAGTAAACCAATAAGTCCAAAAATACCATAAGTGTGATTTTACCATGTCTTCACTTTCCTGCCCTCCCCAACAGGTACTTCACAAATTATTTCCAGGCAGAAGCTGGGGAAATTTTAAAGTGACCTTATCCTTATAGGGTGATTTATACACAAAGCCCAGGCTTGTGTTGGCCTCTGGTGGTGTGTTGAAATGCTACCTCTTTGCTTGGGTTTGTGGAATACGTGCTCTCTTACCATATGCCGTGGCTCTTCTCAAATAACACATAAAATCCAGTGCAAGGACAGTGGAGATATAATGAGTGTTGGTGGCAAGGTCTTTATGAATGGAACTACTTGACTGCATTGGCCAATATTGAACTTGAGCAACTGCCATTTGATCCAATGCCACATAAGTGCTCATCTACATGCCTGAGCCATGAGTGCACTGTAGTGATGGTAATATATTAGTGTGACAGAATGTCCAGTTGCAAGAAATGCAAAAAATGTTCAAAACCAACACTACAGTCCAGTCATGGCTCAGGCATCCAGATGAGCACTTATATGGCGTTGGATTAAATGGCAGTCGCTCAAGTTCAATATTAGCCAACGCAGTCAAACAATTCAATTCATAAGGATATTGCCACCAACACTCATTATCCAATCCAGCCCTTTGGACTATGTACGTCCAAAGAGTGAACCCTTAATCACAAGCTGATGGTTGCGGCAGCAGCCGCCATCAGCCTGTGTGGGTTTTGTTGAGCTGCCAACCGGCCTCAAAGTGAAAGTGATGCGGCAGTTCAATAGCTGTCAATCACTTTCAAACAGCCAGCTGCGTGGTGCCCCCCCCCCCCCCCCCCC
>BLSH010037215.1:1075030-1098732 GCA_018402905.1 Glandirana rugosa
CCCCCCCCCCCCCCCCCCCCCCGCTGTCTTCTTGAAAACACACAGGTCCCAGAAGGCAGCAGCAACCATTCAGTACGCACAGCGCGATTTGCGCACGCGCAGTAGGAAACAGGCTGTGGAGCCGCAAGTAAGGATTGTCGGTGCCTGCACCCAGAGCTCCCTGGACTGGTAAGTGTCCTTATATTAAAAGTCAGCAGCTACAATATTTGTAGCTGCTGACATTTTTTTTTCCAGGCGGAACTCCGCTTTAATATCACTTTAAATTAAGTTATTTTTTGCACAGCTGCAGTTGCTTACTGTATTTCCATTTTAAACTTAGCAACTGATCTTGTTGTTTGGATCTGTTCTGTAAATTCTCTGTAAAGAGTATTAGAGAAAGCACAAATACTTTTCTAGCAACTGCAATTCTGTTGGAATTGTGCTCTATGGCAAAGTATTAGTAAATCTGCATTATTTACTACATACAAGAACAGACTCCTTACTCTCTGTGATGAATCCTGGATTAGGGAAAGCAGCCTGAATGTCTTAGCATTATAAATATTAAATATTCAGTTCCAGGTTGACATTTCAGTGAAGCTGTATTTTATACATTCCACTGATTGTGCCCCTCCAACCTGTTCTAGTCCTAGTGGGGCTGGAGGAAATTCTTCCACATTCAGCACAGGATCTACTTTTATACACTTCTTCCCACCTGCTGCTGTATCATATTCTTTAATCTCTGGCTGCATGAATGTGAATTGGAGTGCCAGTGATAACTGCAGAGGGCAATCGTATATTATTCCTGCGAACACATTTATAGCGAGTTGAAACCGTTTGCTGATCGTGAGAAATGTCTGGAACCGTCAGGTCTTGTTTACCAGAACTGAACATCCAAATACTTTTACACCCACCACACATGCAAGGCGGTCGGAGAAAAAGTCTGTTTATAAGAACTGCTGCCTGTTTTTAACAGCTCATCATGTTACAGAGGTCACGTTCTACCAAACCCTGCATTCCCCCTTCGAAAACCAACAACCTCAGAGGTCCAAAAAAAAAAATCACTGCAGAATAAGGGGAGACAAAGAGGTCACTCTGGGATATTTTCAGAAATTTAGTTGCTTGGGCCATCATCCCTACATTTAAAGGAGAACTTAACATCTCTAGATGTTCCTTTTAATTTAGCAGATCTTGACCCTTTTAGTCATTTGTGCCCTAAGCAGTAACCTTTCATCTGAAACTCCTCCTGAATAATAACAGTGTGAATTAGGGTATGTGAGGATACCTGGGTACTCCTAGGTCCCTACCGCCTCATACCTGTGTATCTGAAGTGTGAGATCTAAGGCACTGCTGCCTCGGTTTCAGGAGATTTGGTGATGTAACTACTCTGTTGCTTGCTTCTTGATAGAGGGAAGTGTATCCTATATATGTAAGATATGCAAGCTTTATTTTTTAATGAGAACATGTATTTTACCTGTGCTTGAAACCTTTGCTAAAATGTATCTCCAGCTTAGATTAGAAAAGTGCACTCCATTGGGGGAAGAAAAAAAAAAAATAAATAAATAAATAAAAATCGCACACCCCGACCTACTGCATACAGGGCAGCTGGGAAACATACTTTATGTCCTCGCCACTTACGCTTAGATTGAAAGCTTTCCTCTCCCCTCTATTTTTTTATGGAGTCTATGGGGTTGATTTACTAAAGCTGGAGAGTGCAAAAACCGGTGCAGCTGTGCATGCTAGCCAATCAGCTTCCAACCTCAGCTTGTTCAATCAAGCTTTGACAATAAAACCTTGAAGCTGATTGGTTTCTGTGTGGAGCTGCACCAAATTTTGCACTTTCAAGCTTTAGTAAATCAACCCCTATGTTTCTCAATGTTGTACAGCAGAACTTCAACTGTGACTGTTGAACTGGTGCCTGCATACTGCAAGGCACTCCAGCTGCAAGGTGACCGGGGACAATGCTGGTAATGCACGCAGTATATTGTGATGTCTACCTTACTGTTTGACTGAGAAAGAGATTGGGGGGGGGGGGGGGACGACTTTCACTTTCATGTGGGGGAAACCAGGAGTAACCAGTGAACCAAGCCACGGGATGAGTATTTTAAAAATTGAAATATACTGCAACTGCATTTATCTTGTACTCTGTTCGTTACTTATTGACCTGACCCCATTCTGAGGTCAGGAGTAAGCAACACTCTGCATTCTGAGGTCAGGAGTAAGCAACACTCTGCATTCTGAGGTCAGGAGTAAGCAACACTCAGAATGCAGAGGGTTGCTTACTCCTGACCTCAGAATGCAGAGTGTTGCTTACTCCTGACCTCAGAATGCAGAGTGTTGCTTACTCCTGACCTCAGAATGCAGAGTGTTGCTTACTCCTGACCTCTGCATTCTGAATGTTGCCTACTCCTGACCTCTGCATTCTGAATGTTGCCTACTCCTGACCTCTGCATTCTGAATGTTGCTTACTCCGGACCTCTACTCTCCATGCATTACCCAATCCTGAACTGTGTGTTACTTTCTCCTGATGTGACCTCCACTCTCTCTGTGTTTCTTACTACCAACTTCTGCCCTATCTACATTACTTACTCCTGACCTCTGTGCTTCACTTCTGAGCTCTGCATAACTTACTTCTGACCTCTACTCCCTGAGTTATTTACTCCTAACCCTACAGTCTGCACATATTCATGACCTCTACTTTGCTTACTCTCCCATACTCTGTGTGTTAAATACCCCTGATCTCTAGTTTCTCTGCATTACTTACCCATGACCCCCGTACACTCTTCCCTACACACTCGCGACTCAGAAGCATAGGTTAAGATTTTATTTAACCATACCCCCTTTAAGCCCCTCCTACTATAAGTGAAGTACAGCCACATCCACAATTCCCCTTATCATAGTGCCCAAAGCATTTTGTCTTTATATCTTGAATGACAGACTTGCCCTAAAAGTCTGTGACCAATTGTTTCAGGGCATGTTAAAATGGGCTCATATTTTTGCAGTGTGGCTTCAAATGGGGGTGTGTGTTTTGGGTGTGGTAACAGTGGGCATGGTCAGTAGAGTGTCTCTGTATCTCCTTTTGAAAAATGGTCCCCTTAGCACATGTAGAATATTAGACTGTGCCACAAATGTGTGATTTTAAGCAAAACTAGGATTCAGCTTTAAAGTTCTACAGCTAAACGGACCATGCTTTTTTTTTGCAAAGCTTAGTTTTTAGATAAAGCAGTAATATCGGAACACTTTACTCTTGTATGGCAAGCACAGCTTGGCTGAGAAGCTGGACATACAAAATATGTAGAATATATAAAAGTGTTAATATTTTTACACCAGAAGTCCATAGAGACACCTGAGAGCCTATTTGGGCACCACTGTTTTATACGATGCAGAAGAAACTAAAATGAAACAAATCCAGACTTACACCATAGCTCATAGTAGTAATTGCAGCACTGAGATTGTCCACAGCAGTGACCCGTTTCACATGTGTAACTCTGGTTGTTTAGTCCAATGCAGGTTTCCTTATCCTAAGTAAAAAAATAAAAGACAAAAAAGGTCAGGCAAATAACATACATTTTCTTGAACACTATTCAAAAATAGAATTGCTTACTAATACTTGAATAAGCTGGTTAAAAACACCATGGGCTTAACTAATTTTATTCACCCAGTGAAAATGTGTGTGTATTGATGCTGTGTGAATGGGGTTAAAAAATGAATGTAAACAGTCTATGTCCTGGGCTGTTCCAAAATAAATAATGGATTCAAAAAGGAGAAGTTCAACTTTATGAAAAAAATTAATAAAACCCAACCATTTTTGCAGAAAGAAAAAAAAAAAGTGCATTTATATTTTTCCCTACATGAGCCTGTAAACGCATTGCACCAGCGATCAGTAGAGGTGTCTGTGGCAGTTGGGATTTGATCATTCGTAGATCCCTATAAATAAATGACAGGGCTGTGTGGGCGGAGATTTACAGAGCCAAGCCTATTTTACATGTGACCATGGTGAAGCCCAGGTTCACACTGACAGAGTTGGAAATCGTGCAATTTCAGCTGAAATCGCACTATTTCATACCCGCATGTCAGTCCGACTTCCGGAGCGATTTCAGAGACAACTGTGCGGGTTCACAGATCATGCACTGATGTCTATTGAAATCGCCCCCGAAGTCGCCAAAAGTAGTACAGAAGCTACTTTTGGGAATCGGTGCGGCATCGCAACGATTTGGACGGCGTCATTGCCGACAATAGCCACCGATTTGGCATGCAATTTGTCAAATCGCATGCCAAAATTGGCCTGATGTGAATGTGGGCTAAAGGAGAGAAGAAATGCAGCTCTAACATGTTCAAAAAGGTGAACATAGCCTTTACATGGAAAATACTGAATTTGGCCATTAGATGGGGCTAGGTATCATAGGAATTTTGTACAATCCTTAGCTCCATCTAGTGGCCAAATGCAGTTTATTTCTATAAAAAAAAAAAAAACCATTTCGATTTGCACAGCACTGGATAAGCCCTATGTATCTTCTTTTATTTGCACCATTTACAGAGAACAAATGTACATGCATTTTCTCTGGGTGAATGGCTATGCAAATTCTCTAAAAATTCATCAAAGATTAAAATGCGCTTCTGGGTTTATGAGCACTAATGATCAGACAGTTCAAAATCTTGTGGTATTCTTTCAGAAAAGAGTGGAGGCTGTTATAGTAGCAAACTGGGGGAGGTTAGACACTTCAATTTCACCCTCTATTTTCACTGGTAACCAATGTCTTTCGGATAGAATGTACTAGCAATCTATACGGTAAAACCTTGGATTGTGAGCATAATTCGTTCCGGAAACATGCTTGTAATCCAAAGCACTCGTATATCAAAGCAAATTTCCCCATAAGAAATAATAATAGAAACTCAGATGATTCGTTCCACAACCATTTATTCATAAGTCTTTCAGTTTATAGTCCGTATATAAATATTATAGCAATGTGATAAGTTGTGCAACCATAAAATGTCCATCCACAAATGGCAGCCTCCACAAGAGGGTTAGAAGCAATATCCAGCAGAATCTACAGAGTATAAAAGAGAAGAGAGGCGCCGCTAAGTGTAGCAATATAGTTACATTTAATAAAGATACAACATTTAGCAACTCACATGGTAGATAATTAAAAGAGGCACATTTAGGTATGCAGGCATCCGGGGTAACGCTGTCCACATACACCGTCCTCCGCACCGCCGCCTCTCACCGCTGTCAGTCTGCAATCGTGACCAGGAAGACTACCCTGCAGTAGAGCGATCTAAAAGAGATGATTGAAGCGCTCGTGGAGTGCAGCGTTAAAGGGATGACGTTGATGGCGGTGCGGAGGACAGTGTATGTGTTCACATTTACCCCGGATGCCTGCATACTTAGATGTGCCCATTTTAATAATCAACCATGTGAGTTGCTAAATGTTGTACCTTCATTAAATGTAACCATATTGCTACACTTCGAGGCGCCTCTCTTCTCTTTCATACTCTACGCTACTTGTATATCAAGACATCGCTTGTATACCAAGTCAAAATGTATTTAAACATTTTGTTGGTCTTGCAAAACGCTCTCAAACCAAGGTTGTACTGTAGTTCCAAAAGGTTTTATAAAGCACTGCAGCACTAGGTTGAACTAAGTTATTCAAGAGGCGGGGAGAGAAATCTCCTGGAAGATGGAAGAGGAAGAGCTTAAAGTGGTTGTCAACGCACTAAAAAAAGAAAAACCTACAAAACAAAAAAGGCATAATGAGCCAGTATGCATCACATACTAGCTCATTATGAAATACTTACCTTGGAACGAAGCTGTTGCAGCGGTCTCGGCACACCGCTGTGACTGGCGACATGCTTCTCCCGGGTCCGCGGCTCCAGCCAATCACAGCGCAGGCTCCAGCGATGTGATTGGCCCGAACCGCGCTGACGTCACTCCCGCGCATGTGCACGAGAGCCGACGATTACGGCACATTTACTAAAGAAACGGCACCATGGGCGCTGATTCTTCAGTGAACATTTGCCGATGACGTCAGCACAAGCAGATACAGGGAATATCTCCTAAACTGTGCAAGTAAAAGTTTAGGAGATATTCCCGGGACCTACAGATAAGCTTTATTATAGGCTTACCAGTAATTTAAAGTGGTTGTCCAGAGTTGGCAACCACTTTAATGAGGGGAACTAATGAAGAACCTCCTCACTCTACTAACAGCCCTGGTGTCCTGCAGGATGGATACCAGGAAGACATGGAGGACTTTTTTTATAGAAGAAGGCAGAGGCTGAAGTGAGGCCAGCTCCAGAACATAGGGAGAGCTTTTTCTTTTCTGCAACAGAGGTACATTAATGGTAAAAAAAAAAGGTGAACTTATCCTATATATACTCAACCTCCTTGCCATTACTGAAACCTGGCTTCATGAATCTGACAATGCAGCTCATGCTTCCCTCTCCCATGGTGGCCTTCTCTGGACACACTCCCCTAGACCAAGTGGACGGAAGGGAGGTGGAGTGGGAATCCTTCTTGCACCACACAGCACCTCTTTTGAAGCACATTGCATCCGTCTATTTTCTCCTATTCCTCTAAGAGTCGCTGTCATTTACAGGCCCCCTAGATGACTTCTCTGCATGGCTACCCCACTTTCTCTCTTCTGAAATCCCCACAATCATTCTTGACGACTTCAAAATCCCAGTTAACGCTATCACTACTCTTACTTCTAAACTTCTCAGTCGAACCTCCTCTTTCGACCTGAAGCAATGGATAGAGGCTCCTACTCACTCCAACGGCAACACCCTAGACCAGGGGTCCTCAAACTATGGCCCTCCAGTTGTTCAGGAACTACAATTCCCATCATGGCTAGTCATGTCTGTGAATGTCAAGAGTTTTACAATCTCCCATCTGTGCACTCCATGCAACCTTTCCAACAATCCTCTCCCACTCTCTGATCACCACCTTATTAGTTTCACTCTTTCACTGTCTTCCACCTCCACTCCCTCCAACCACCTAACAGTTACCCGTAGAAACCTTTGCCACCTCAACCCTTCTCTTCTCTTGTATTTGTACTGTCTACCCTCAAGTTGTAAAGCGCTGCGTAAACTGTAGGCGCTATATAAATCCTGTATAATAAAAATAATAATATTATTATAACATGTGACGCCTCATTACACGAACATTGGAGAGAACGATTACAAAAAAAAAAAAAAGCACGGTTGTGCTTTCAGTTTGCATGAAATTGGGTCATCAAAACACACTAAGTGCCCATTCACACAGGGGCGACTTGGGATCCGACTTGAGTCGCCTCAAGTTGCCCCAAGTCGCTTGACATTTGAAATCCCATTGAAATGCATGGGAGCCGTCTTAATGTACACTACTGAAGTTGGAGCGACTTCAGAAAAGGTTCCTGTACGACTTCTAGGTGACTTCTATCCGACTTGTGCCCATAGAATTCAACAGAAGTCGCATCCAACATCTAAATAGAAGCGACTTTACAGTTAAAAGAAATTTATCCAGGGCAACCCCCTCCCTCCCTTCTCTGACTGACCACAGGCAAAGTCGTCTGGCATAGTCAAGCTTGAAGTTGCCTGCAAGTTGCCTGGCTAAGTCGCGCCTGAAGTCGGATCGCCCTTGTATGAATGCAGCCCAACTATGCATTTTCTGTACAAAGCCAGGTAAATTAAGCAGGCAAAATTTTGCTAAACTGCAATACAAAAACCCATAGATGGAAACGAAACATTGAACACAAGGCTACAAACCCTTCCTTGTCATGAATCTATGGCTTTAGTCATGTGCAAACCCAAAGGCCGGTTTGAGAATGTCAGACTAAGGATATGCACATTATAACACCTACCCTGTGGCACACTTGAAACATGGTGACCATCTGTTGTCAAAGAGCACCAAGTTTCATGAGTGTGCTTTTACCTTGCAGCAAATGCATTGTAAGAGAGGCATGTCTATGTACCCTAAAACATGCGTATCAGAGGACTCCAAGCACAAAGATAAATTATTAACAGAGTACTAGAGTACTATGAATTTCACAACACCACAAGGTAAGAGTTCACAGTGGAAGTTGTGGGCTACATGAAGAGTGCTGCAAGTGCTAATCCACAATTGTTGTCTGTTAAATCTGTCAGTGTCAACTTTTAAGGGGATCAAATACAAGACTGCAAGCGGCAGAGTTAGATACAGACAGCATTTCTCATTGTTGGGTGTTTAGTCTCTGTGCCAGGAGAACCCAACAAGACTCACAACTTTCTGTATAGTATATATTTGTAGGAACAAATAAAAAAATAAGACGTGCTTCTACAGCTTCAAACTGCCACTAAAATTTGGGCACTGCCATAGTTGGACTGATAGGAAACAACAAACAGCCAATACACTTCATTATCCCAGAATGGGGTTTACCTTGGGTCAATTGTGTCGAAGGTCGCACCCTACCACAGCACTTACAAGCTTTATTTTTCTAACCCGAGTTTGGTCACCTCTGTATAACTAAGGATCCATGTTGGACTGAGAACATCTAAAAAGGGAGCTACTACTGCAGGAGACCTTCAGCAGGACATTTGCAAAAAATATTTAGCACAGAGTTGGTCATTTCAGGGTTTCCTAGAAATCAACACTTGTATAACCAACTGATTGGCTGCAACTGCTCATTGAGTGAAATTTTTCCAACAGTCCGGTTTAAGAGAAACCCATCATTAAACTGACTTCTCGCAAACTGGTATGGCCATAGATGGCCGTCCCCACTGGGAGAAGACAGCAATTATTGCTTGCACCTATAACATCCTCCTGCAATAATCGCATGTAGGATGGTTGTGCCCAAGTTGATCGATCAATCAACTGGTACATTCAGCCTGTCCGTGCATGGTTCCAATTAAACCATCTACGCCGGGTCTTAGGGTTAAATTCAGCGTTCATGAAATGGGCCTGATAAACAGGATATGGTGTGTTAGTAGAAGTGGTTAAGACTCTTTAGTGTCAGCAGCACTACTGACAGTAAAGGTGGAGGGAAGAGATGAAAGAGAATCTAAAATGTAATCAGATTATTAGCAGTGACCATGTGAAAGCACCCAGGGACAGTTGAGGTAGGGCTGTGGACATGGGAGAGAAGGCAGGGCTCTGTTGCTGGAGCTTACTCTGACTCCTATACCAGCAGTGAAAATGATCCAATGTGCTGGTCTGATGGGCAGGAAGTCGAGTGAAGGCAAGACGGCCCCCACTTGACTCTATGCCCTTGGAGGACGGGAGTGACGTCAAACGTCACTTCCGGCCTTCGGTCTTAAAGGGCACATCTTTTTTTTTTTTTTTTTTTATTATAAAAGTAGAATTATTTTTTTTTTTTAGTGTAAATGTAAGATCTGAGGTCTTTTTGAGTCCCTGTCCTGCTTATTTCTATTACAAGGGATGTTTACATTCCTTGTAATAGGAATAAAAGTGATCTTTTTTTTTTTAAAGGGACAGTAAAAAGAAAAAGAAAAAAAAGAAAATAAACGTAAAGCTGCCCGTCCCTCTGAGCTTGCGCGTATGCGAATGCATGCGCAAGTCGGTATTCAAACCCCGCATGTGAGGTATCGCTGCGATCATCAGAGCGAGAGCAATAATTCTAGCACTAGCAATCCTCTGTAACTCTAAACTGGTAACCTGTAGAAATTGTTAAAGGGTCGTCTATGGAGATTTTTAAGTACTGTAGTTTGTCGCCATTCCACGAGCAGGTGCAATTTTAAAGCATGACATGTTGGGTATCAATTTACTTGGCATAACATCATCTTTCACATTATATAAAAAAATTGGGCTAACTTTACGGTTTTCTTATTTTTTTAATTAAAAAGGCATATTTTTTTAAAAAAATTGCGTTTGTAAGACCACTGTGCAAGTACGGTGTGACGAAGTATTGCAACAATTTCCATTTTATTCTTTAGGGTCTCTGCTAAAAAAAAACACACACACACACACACACACACACACACACACACACACACACACACATATACATATATATATAGGTTTGGGGATTCTAAGTAAGTTATAAGCAAAAAATACTGATTTTAACTTGTAAACAACAAATGTCAGAAACAGGCTTGGTCCTTAACTGGTTAATGCAAACCAAAGAAAAAAATCTGGTGCAACTACAATACTTCTATAAAATACACCTTCTATCCCAGCATCAGTCCAACAAACAGGCCCTATAGTTATTCCTTACTAATCTAGTACTGGTTTTCTCATTGAAATCACAGCCACAACTCCTACTCCCCATGTTTTCCCACTGCAGACAAAACCATTTGTTCTATTTTTATTCTCTGGGAAACAGATGACGAAAACATTTGAGATGAAATAGCTTTAAGATGAAAACAAGAATCCCACATGGCCACACAAGTCACTTTATGGGTAAACAAGAGCATTTCCCAGTTCCGTCATCCAATTATACTGAAGCGCAGGGAGCAGATGATCTGCTACTCCCCCTGGACACCGTGCTGGCTGTAAAAGTCGAACGTTCCATCCGTCCGTTCTTCAACGCGGTCTAAATGACGCAGAGAGATTTGTAAATATGGATTCTACATACACGAGTTTCTCATACCCCTCCGATTCCCACTGTCTTTTCTGCATGGGATAAAAGCCATGATTTGGTTTCTTCAGTCATCACTTTACACTTCATCTTTATCTTCAATCATCCATTGGGGGACATTGGCTTTGCCTACAGACATTAGGACTCTACTGCTGCTACCTAGTGAATTCTATACACCACCTCCAGGGTATAGTTTATAGTTTAGAAACTTACAGGACGTAGATTTTCTAATCTTCATTCCATGTTTGCTCAATTTTGCAAGATTTTGTGCACAAATAAATATATATTGAAGAAATGAAGGAAGAAAAGAGATTGAGAATACAAAATCGGCGGTTCTGAAATATTTAATAAATATTAGAACTTGTATGTCAGACCAGATACCTGAATTAAAGGAACCTCTGAATCGAATAGAAAGGCCACATGCTTTGTAGCCTTTGCATGTAAAATTGTTGAAATTAAAAAGAAAAAAAGATTATTTATTTTTTATTTTTGTTTGTTAATTCATTTGTTTTCCCTGCTCTTTCCCTCCTTTTCCACCCCCCCCCCCCCCGGAAGGAAGAGGGGCAGAAGATGGACGCGGCCTGGAGCAGGGACATTGCAGGCTTTGTTTGCAGTTAAGTGGCTAATAATGGGCTACTATCGCATAGTAGCCCATTATGCTTCTACATTACAGGGGAATATAGAGGAAGTAAACCCAATCTGGGTTTACTTCCTCTTTAAAAAGGGTTACTAAACTCAGGACCCAGCATTCACTATATCTGGTCTCCCAAAGAACACAGAACATGGAAGTGCAATTATTTTAGTAAATATAAACTGCTAAATACCTTTTCTCATCAGCAGTATATAGCAGTCTTGTGACTTCTATCAGTGTCTGGTTAAAGCTTGTAGGAGTTTTCATTCTACTCTGACTGACCTATGAGGCTGCATGACCCCTGACCCCCCACCTGGACAGTGCCGATTGGCCCTGTGCTGATCACATGAACCCTCTCAAGAAAAAAAAAAAAAAAACTCACATGCAATGCACACCAAACTGAGCATGTGCAGAGTGCCTCCAAGGCTCTGTTCTATCAGCAGATAGATTGGGCACAGTAAAATAAAGGGGGGGGGGGGATTGGGCACAGTAAAATAAAGGGGGGGGGTTCAGAGAAGACAGGATCAAACAGCCTTTTTACACAATAGCAGAATTAACTTCTTAGGTTCCACAGTGAGTATAACAAGCGGTCTTTACTGTATATAAAGACTGATTTTACTGCTGTGGGTTTAGTAACACTTTAAGGTCTGGGGGACCAAGTATCTCAGTAAAAGTCTGCACTGCCCACAGTAATCACTTGATATTTCAGGTGCAGTGTGGAATTAAAGAGAAAATCCATATATCTGCTATTGCAGTAGACTCTTTGGTGGAGATTTATTAAAATGAGTGCACAAAGAATCTGGTGCAGCTGTGCATGGTAGTCAGTCAGCTTCTAGGTTTTATTGTCAAAGCAAAAATGTAACAAGAAGCGGAGTGGTTACTTTGCACAACTGCACCAGATTCTGTGTGTGCTCCGGTTTTAGTACTGGGGCTGCCCGAGCATCAGCTGCGCTTTACTGGAGGCACTGCCCATTCATTTTCAATGTGGATTGGGGAGGGGGGGGGGGGGGGTTTCAGGTGCTTTACAGGCACTATTTTTAGTGGTAAAAGCGCCTGCAAAACACCCCAGTGTGAAAGGGGTCTAAATTTCCCCCTTTGGGTCAGTTTTTTTCAGCAGCAATGATAAATCCAACTCAATGCACACAAAGTACCATGGAAAGGATGGGCAGAATGTCTTCTACTGCTAAAATAATGTCAGACAGCTAAGCAGCCGTAGGGATGGGCACATTGAAACCATAACATTCAGCTGTTACAATGGGCAATGACCTGAAAAAGTTGCAATAGTTGCGAGTCTCTTCTAGGTATAAATCAATGTGCCAACCAATGCCACCTCCTAAAGGTTTATCAAAGTGCTAAAGTAAAGCACATGCCAGGGCCTGCTAACAAAACACACACTTTGTATATAGTACTCCTATGACAGGCACTGGGTACATCTCAGCTTGTGTACTGAGCCCTTCATTTAGCGTGTTTGCGCTGCTCACCAAAAACTAAGGGGAATGTACTTGCTGCTTTCCTAGTCAACTGAGCTAACGTCAAAAGCATTAAAGTGGATCTAAACCCTCTCCTATACCCAGTGAAGTGAACAGCCTATCAGTCTCCAAGTTCCCTCCCCGACAAAAATTTCCAGCTGCTTTTATCTCGTGTATGGGAGAGCTTGTCAAAAGTTATTATGCTGACAACAGAGGAACGGAGCAGCAGAAAGACACGGCACTTAGGCCTCATGCACACAGGACGTTTTTACAGCAGCTGCTTTTAAGCTTTAGACGTTTTTTCCTACAGTCAATAAACTCTCCATCATGTTATCCTATGTGTTCATGCACACACAGGCGGTTAACAACTGTTTTTGGTTGGGGCATTTTTGAGCTGTTAAAAAACCCCAAGACCAGTGGGTTCTGAGAGAAATTTTTCAGCTGTAAAACGCTCAAACACGTGGCTCGCCAACATTTTTGAAAAAAAACGCTAGTGCAAGAACGCTGAAAAGCGCTGGAAAACTCACTACAAAGCTACTGACGGTTTTAGAACGTTTTTTTAACGTCCTGTGTGCATGAGGCCTTGGAGCTTTGGAGAGAGATAAGTAAACACTACAGATATATGTGCCCAAGTCAGATTTCATGAATGAGGTTTACAACCACTTTAACACTTGTGATCACCCCAATATTATATCTACACGATCATAGCGCTGTCAGATTTGTATCCTGGACCATTTGTCCTAAAAAGATACATATGTTAGGGCCATGTCACACTAGTGATCTTGTCAATGGCGAGAACTTGCCTGCAACAGAATCGCTATGCAGGGTCAAACAGGGACTGAAATACCTACTGTACATTCATGTGTCATGGAAAAGTGAGATATTGCTCCCACACTGGAAACTTGTGCTATCAGTCAGGGAACGATGCCACAATACACATATTTCATAACAAATGTGTATGCAGGAATCTACTTGTAGAATAAAAAGGGAAACCGTGCCTCACACGCCCCTATGAAACGCTTCGTCCTCCTCTGATGGCAGCTTCCTCTTGTTACCAAGTCACATGATCGGGACATAGGACAAATGGGATTACATCCCGGGGTTTGCACAAGCCTACAACCTATGGACAAGGCTTTGTTTTCTCATTGCAGTAAGTCATGACTATTAAATATACCAGATGGGAGCTGTGAGTCTTCATTATCGCAGAAGCAAACCTAGCATCATGCACAGCAAACCTAGCCTGAAACATTAAAAAAATCCTGGGTGTAGTTTAAAACGAGCCCGGGTTCACACTGATGCAGTGCGGGACACCGCATGTAATTCACACAGGAATCGCAGCACATTTCTGTGCGAATTACATGCGGCATTTCTGGGGTGCGATTTGCACAGCAAATCAAAATTGCACCGCGTTCACACCAAACACATGCAGGACCCTTTTTTTGTCGGCACCAGAATCGGATCCTATGGGAGTTCAAACCCATGCAATACGATTCTGTAAATCACACTGCGTTTTGCAAACAGATTTTGGGGCATCGTTAACATACACTCTGCAATTGGTTCGCATGAATGGGTTGCAATTTTGATGTAGTGCGGAATCCACAGTGAATTTGCACCGTATCTAGAGTGAACCAAGGCTGAAGACCAGGGGTGGCCTGTCCATTAAGGGTGCAGCGGCGCCACCCCCTCTATCCTCGCCTCCCCCTATGCTAAATGGATAGATTCATGCATAGCTTGACTTAACCGACTTAAACCATAGGCTCTAATAGGCTTCAAAATAGAATGTAGAGTGGACTCCGAGCGCAGAGCATTGCGCTCGCAGCCCACTCACGTGTGTTAGAAAAGCTAATGAATATTTGCTTTCCTAACACTGAATTGCCTCTCCGCCAATCAGGAAGCGCGGGTATGTTACCTGTTTCCCGATTGGCTGAGAAGTTAGGTGGTCCTATTGGACGCCTTTCTTAGAGGAGGAGGGGGATGCACAACCAAAGCCACCTAAGCCACTTATAAAATGTGTTCAATGTGCTGCCCTTTGTGTTGGATTGTCAATGCAACCCTCTTCTCCCACTCTTCACACACTGATAGCAACACCGCAGGAGAAATGCTAGCACAGGCTTCCAGTATCCGTAGTTTCAGGTGATGCACATCTCGTATCTTCACAGCATATGGTTTTTTTATGGTTTTTATGGTCAGTAAAAAACCAATACCGGGTGAGCTGCTCCTTCCAGGAGGTACCGCCATTCCTCCAAAGCCGACTTGATGGCCAGCAATTCCCTATCACCGACATCATAGTTCCAGCAAGATGGTGCACCACCACATTATGGATGTCAGGTCTGAGCATTCCTAGATGAACAGTTTCCTGGAAAGTGGATTGGTCGTCGTGGGCCAGTTGAATGGCCCCCCAAGGTCCCCCTTAGACTTTTATCTTTGGGGTCATCTGAAGGCAATTGTCTATGCTGTGAAGATACGAGATGTGCAGCACCTGAAACTACGGATACTGGAAGCCTGTGCTAGCATTTCTCCTGCGGTGTTGCTATCAGTGTGTGAAGAGTGGGAGAAGAGGGTTGCATTGACAATCCAACACAATGGGCAGCACATTGAACACATTTTATAAGTGGTCAGAAACGTATAACTCATGAAAGAATAAAGTTACGTTAAAACCAAGCACACCATTGTTTTTCTTGTGAAATTCCCAATAAATTTGATATGTCACATGACCCTCTTCCTATTGAAAAAACAAAAGTTGGATTCAAAATGGCCGCCATGGTCACCACCCATCTTGAAAAGTTTCCTCCCTCACATATACTAATGTGCCACAAACAGGAAGTTAATATCACCAACCATTCCCATTTTATTAAGGTGTATCCATATAAATGGCCCACCCTGTAGAAAAGGTAGATATTCTTCTGCACAGGTCACAGAAAGTAACAAGGACTCTGCATTTCTGACAAGACAAACAGATATTTATTTTATGTATTTGCTAGAAATGTTCTTAACCTGAGGAAAAAAAAAAACCACACCCACACGAAAAACGAAGGCAGCCAAGGACGGTAAGCTGTAATATACTGTACTGTTGTTCTTAGGTTCACTTATCCCTTAACCAATAAAGGACCGGAAGGATTTCCCACCTTAGGACCAGAGCACTTTTTGCGATTCGGCACTGCGTCGCTTTAACTGACAATTGCGCAGTCGTGCGACGTTGTACCCAAACAAAATTTGCATTCTTTTCCCCCCAACAAATAGAGCTTTCTTTTGGTGGTATTTGATCACCTCTGCATCATTTCTGATCACCGTTATAAACAAAAAGCGACAATTTTGCAAAAAAAAACAAAAAAAAAAACACAACAATATTTCTTACTTTTTGCTAAAATACATACCAAAAAAAAAAAAAAATTATATATATATATATATTATCGGTTTTGGCCAATTTATATTCTTCCTCATATTGTAGGTATGAAAAAAAAAAAAAAAAAGCAACCAGCGTTTATTGATTGGTTTGCGCAAAAGTTGCCGCGTTTACAAACCATGAGAATTAATTTCTGGAGTTTTTACAATATATATATTTTTTTACTAGTAATGGCGGTGATTTGCAATTTTTATTGGGACTGTGATATTGCAGCCGACATTTCAGATTTTTTAAACACTTTTTTGGGACCAATGACATTTATACAGTGATCAGAAATTTAAATATCCACTGATTACTGTATAAATGTCATTGGCAGTGAAGGGGTTAACCTGCAGGGGGAGATCTAGGGGTTAACTGTGCTCCCTAGGCGTGTTCTAACTGTGAGGGGGCTGGGCTACCAGGGGCATAAGAGATCTAATTGATCCCAGTGACAGGGATCAGTAGATCTCTTACATGCCCACTGACAGAGCTGGGAACCGCCGTGTTTACATCAGCGGCTGCCCGTTCTGGCTCTGTCACAGGGCATTGCGAGTCGCCGGTGGACATTGCGTCTGCCCGACCCACAGCCCCACTCAGGGAGCGTGCGGCAGGCAGGAGTATGCTTGCCCCCTAGCTGCCATGCACTAAAGTGACGACTATAAGCGGCGATTCCTGGGACAGAGCCATGCTGTCGCCGCTTATAGTCGTACGGCGGTCGGGAAGCGGTTAATGGCTGCTGACGTTTGTATTGCTTGTAAATGGAAATCCTTCACTGTCCTGTCCACATATCATGCCATTATATTTAGACTTATTAAAACCATGTGGTTTAAAAAGATTGAGGCAATCAAGGTCCAGAGATGTTTTCATTAAAATATTGCAAGCAAAGCTTTCAAATGTCCCTCACCTGGGCCTTTGTTATAAAGATATTCCTATTACAATGATTTGCTTTAATACCATGGTTGCATAGAATAAGCTGCTGAATCAATATTCTCTTGTGTCATGGTCACATTTCAATCAGTCTAATTGTTCTTTTATCCTGTTTATTTTCATCACATGTCCAACTAAACCCAGGTCTCTTGTCTCTTACCCCCTAAGCAGGGGAACTGGGCCTGGGCAACTTTGTTCTCTTCTCATTTATCAAACTCAATAAATATCTTTGAAGCTAAAAAGAAATGTGTGAGCTAGAAAGTCACATTCCTTGTAATCAGTTTCAGCACCACTATCCATCCAAAGCAAATTTTAAGAAAAAAAAAAGGATTTCGGGTAATGAAAAGAATCTCTAGGCAGTGTTAATTTTGTCGACTTAAAGCAGAGTTCCACCCAAAAGTGGAACTTACGCCTTAAGGGGAGGTGACCCCCCAACATGCCACAATTGGCATGCCATTTTTTTTGGGGGGGGGCTGGGTCCCAGCTGCACTTCCTGTCCTGATGCCGCGGAACAGGAAGGAAGTCCCCCCCCCCCCCCTCGACGATCTTCTAGGACACGTCACAGGTCCCAGTAGATACGCCGGCCATTCACAAAGTGCAGCATGGCTCGCGCCTGCACATTGCGCACCCAGCTTTGACGCCAAAGCTGGGTGCCCACACTTGTGGTGTCAGCGCCACAGAGGGGAGGGGGAGAAGAGTGAGCCTTCGGGCAGCCGCATCGCTGGAGCGAGGAACAGGTGAATGGCCGATTGTTAAAAGTTAGCAGCTACCCTTTTTGTAGCTGCTGACTTAACTGGGTGGAACTACGCTTTAAACATTTTCGTTGACTAAAACAATTGAGATAAAATAGGACTAAAACTAAAATGGCATTTTAATCAAAAGAGTAAGACTAAAACTAAATTTAAATTTGACGTCAAAATTAACACTGGTCTGTAGTGCATGCCCACACCTTAATTCCATAAATAATAACATATTAGATTTTTCACTCCAGCAGTATATAATGAGTTTGGAAATTGTAAATAAATAATGCATTACAGTTTAACTACACCCATTAGATTTTAGGCAACTAAAATGTACTGGAGATTTAGTCGACTAAATACAACTAAAACAATTGGAGAAGACTAAATTGGGACTAAAACTAAAATGCCATTGTCCCACACGGGACGACAATCGTATACAACAGGTCGTACTAATAACGGTTGTATGCGATAGCGACCGTTCGTACGCGCGATTAGAACAGTCGAACATACGACGGTCGTACAAGGGAGTTGTATGAGTAGACTAGAAAACTTGGTCGTACCAACAAGCGCTCATACGACCGTTGTATCGTGTGTACAGAGCAGTTGGTACAACAAGTTGTATTGTGCAAAACACGCATGCTCAGAAGTCAGGAACGGCCGGATGCTAATTACATGCACCTGAACTTTCTTCTGTGCTCGTACAATCGTGTAGCGCAGTCAGTATGCAAGTTACATTATCCAACATATGATTTGCGACGATCGTATGTACGATCGTCGTCCCCTGTGTACGAGGCTTAAGACTAAAACTAAATTGAAATTTTCTGCCAAAATGAACTTTGATCTCGAGGCCATAACAACCATACAAGGCGACATTGACGTCAACAGATCTTCAGTAAACTTAAAAAGTGTTACTAAACCCAGGACACTGTATTCACTATATCTGGTCTCCCACAGTACACAGAACATGGAAATACTATTATTTTAGTAAATATAAACTGCTAAACACCTTTTCTCATCAGCAGTATATAGCAGTCTTGTGATTTCTTTCAGTTCCTGTTGAAGCTTGTAGGAGAAGTTTTCACACTGCACTGAGCCGTCCTATGAGGCTGCAGGACCCCTGACGCTCTGTCTGGACAGTGCTGATTGGCCCTGTGCTGATCACATGCACTCTCCCAAGAAAAAAAAAAAAAAAAAAACGCTCTAGCAATACACATCAAACTGAGCATGTGCAGCCTGACTCCAAAGGCTCTGTCTTATCCAGACTTGTCCAGGGGGACAGTGGAAGAAGGGGAGAATCTGTACCTACAGGACCAAGCAGCCATTTTACACAATGCAGGATTAACCCCTTAAGTTTCACAGTGAGTATAACAAGCATGCTTTACTACATATACAGATTGATTTTACTGTTGTGGGATTAGTAACATTAGTAATGAAAATCCTGCTGATTATTGGACTATCTTCTACAATAATAATGGACTCACGTTCATCGATTCCTTCATTTCTACGTATTTTACTCTTTCCTGAACTCAGACTGGGTTCATTGAACATTTCAGTTCCAATATTAGTGTTAGGCTACGTTTCCACTAGTGCGACTTGGGACTGCAAAGTCGCATGACAAGTCGTACCCCATGAGTACTATTCATATCTGTGCGACTTCAAAGTAGTCCCTGTACTAATTTGGTCCGAATTTGATGCGACTTGAGGTCCATAGACCTCAAGAATACATAAACATTGCTTCAAGTCACATCAAAATCGCAGTAACATTGAGGCAAAATTGCACAACTTTCAGGTCACAATAGTGGAAACCTACCCGGAAACTGTATACCTATTACACTGCATGTGCAGTACTATTTACGAAATTGTTTTGCTATTGGGTTTTGTTTTGACTTGAAAAGTTTAATAAAAAAATGATTGAGCCCTGGTTCACATAGGAGCGATGCGGGAACCAGTGCAATTCTAGAACCAGTTCCCACATCGCTCCTCTCTCGCAGTCCGTTCACACTGCCTTCTGCGAACCGCTGGCGAGTGTCATTACAAAGTTAATGACACCCCCAGTTTTTTTCACAGATCGCAGTGTGAACTCACACATGAAATCGGATGGAATGGGTGCGAACACCCATGCAATGCGATTCTAGTGCGGGGGAAAAAAAAAATGAAAAAAGGGACGTGTACTTTTTTTGTGTGAGTCTAATGAGAGTTCAGCCATACAACTGTATGGCTGAACTCGCATTGCTCAGAGATCGCATGTGATCGCCACCCGCACTGTGGGTGCGAATCACATGCAATCTCTAAGATCGCATCAGTCTTAACCCAGGCTGAAACAGAACAATTTTGCCAATATCAGTAACCACAATGCAGAGCTGCTGCAAGTCACGTGACCTAAAGCCCAGACACAAGACATTGCTCGTTAGAGATGTCAACAAGCTTTATTTACTGCATATTTATTCCATATGCAGTAATTCAATTTTTTACTGGTTAAAAAAAAAAGCTTGTCTAACCACTTGCCTACTGGGCACTTTTACCCCCTTCCTGCCCAGGCCAATTTTCAGCTTTCAGCGCTGTCACACTTTGAAGGACAATTGTGCGGTCATACAACACTGTACCCATATGACATTTTTATTTATTTTTTTCACACAAATAGAGCTTATTTTGGTGGCATCACCACTGGGTTTTTTTATTTTTTGCTAAACAAACACAAAAATACAGAAAATTTTGAAGAAAAAAAAAAACAAAATTCATAGTTTGTTATATAATTTTGCAAACAGGTGTTTTTCTCCTTCACTGATGTGCGCTGATGAAGTGGCAGTGGTAGGCAGCACTGATGAGGGACACTGATGAGGTGCTGGTCAGCACTAATTTGGGAGCGATGTCCCTTTAACAGAAGTGAGCTATCAGCTTTCCCCTTTTCTCCTCACACTGTCAGTATAGGGGAGAAAAGAAAAAAAACAAAAAAACAAAAAAAAAAACAAAAAAAGAAAGCTGATAACCAGCTTCTGTTTATATCGTGTGATCAGCTGTCATTGGCTAACAGCTGATCACGTGGTAAAGGGCTACGGTGATTGGCCCTTTACCACAATCTGTGATCAGCCGAGTCCAAGCACAGGAGGATGTCCATGGGCATCCTGGCATTTTAAGCCTGCACTGTAGCCGTCTTTTGGCTATGGCGCAGGGCGGAAAGGGGATAAAAAAAAATGTTTCTACATGCAGGAAATTTATGGCGCCATCATACAAGTTCACTAGAAATGGATGGAACGTGTAACATTCTTAAGACGTATCCTTTTACCAATATACAAAGCAGGTGTAATGATCATCAATTTCATATGTAGGTTAAAACAATCATTAACCAAAACATCTGTGTGGGAGGCTAAAAACTGGGTGAGGAACAGGCAAAGTCTGCTACTAAGGTGAGGTTGTGTTAGACAGTTCCAAGTCACAGGTCATACACCATGGCAAGACTGAGGCACAGCAACAAGACACAAGGTAATTATATTGCATCCGTAAAGTTTCTCCCAGGCAAAGTTTTTAAAAGCTGACTGGGGTTTCAACATGTGCTGTCCAAGCGCTTTTGAAGAAGCACAAAGAAACTGGCATATTAAAGATTGCACAGCTGAAGGCAGCACCACCAAGAAAGCATTCACATCTAAAGGGATGCTGGGGACGTGTTCTTTCATGTAATGCTCGGGAATAAAAATGTTTGATGGCAGAGAAAAAAAAAAAAAACAAAAGAAAAAAAACCCAAAAAGCTGTAAGAGGTGGGCAATGACAATATGAATCAAAAAGGAGAGAAGATTGATAAAATAACTGAAGTTGCCCAGAGAAGAAATGAAGGTGGGCGCAAGATAGATTCTGCAGCTTTAAAAGGGGTTGCAAACCCTCGCATAGAATGCATTAATGTGAAAAACCTTTTCTGTTGCAGCTGCCCTCAGAGCCCCGCCCCCCAGAGCCCCCCGTTTACTTACCTGAGCCCGATCGTTCCCGCGCCAGGGACGAGCACACCCGCTCCAGCCGGAGTCTTGGGTCCTCATTGGATAGATCAATAGCAGCGCAGCCATTAGCTCCCGCTGCTGTCAATCAAATCCAATGACGCGGGAGCAGGGGGCAGGGCCGAGTAATGCTGTCTGTGTCAATGGGCACAGGAGCGCGCCCGAATGAGTGACCCCAGGGAAGGCGCTTCCCTGACGGGTCACTCAATGCAACCCAGCTAAAAAAATAGATTACACGGAAGCTATAACATTGACAAAAGGCTGAAACAAAAGGAATAAGAGCAGTTTTCAAAACAGCTTCATATCTACACCATCTACAAAGTGGACATACAGTGTAGTGGTCTCATATGCATCCCTTCATTTTACAGGGATCAGAAAGGCCATCGCAACAACAACCACCACGACTTTGATATTCACAAGGATCATATGAGCAACAGAAGGGCCTGAATGTAAGTACGTAGTAAGTGGATGCAGAAATAGATCTATCTAGCACAGTGGTTCTCAACCCCTGCCCTCAGGACCCACTAACAGGCCAGGTTTGCAGGATAACTGAAATACATCACAGGTGATATCATTTGCTGCTCAGCGATTGCAGTATTCTAGTCTGCATCTCCCCAAGGTAATACTTAAAATCTGGCCTGTTAGTGGGTCCTGACCACAGAATTTGAGAACCACTGATCTAGCACATGACTTCAGGAAGAGATCAGCAAGCAAGGAGAATGAGCGTGGCCCAGTCACAGCCCATAGACACTGCAGACAGTGTTCATCTAGCCAAGATGAATTTTGAAATGAAACAGATGCTCTGCTAGCCACTCATGTGCACCGAGCCATTCTGTTCAATACAGCCTTCCAGGCCCAGCATCTGGAGAGCGCTCAGTGGGCATAAGTAACACATGACACCTGTGAATATGGACCATTAAAGTATAAGGAACCCCTTTTAATGAATAAAAAATACTTTAAAGTGGTAGTAAATGCTCTCTCATGGTTTTTACCTACAGGTGATCTTATAATATAGTTTACCTGTAGGTAAAATTAATAACTCTTAAACGTGCACCGTGTAGGAGATATTCTAGGGAGCAGCAGTCGGTGACGTCGCCGTCACATGCGCTCTAAAGGAACGCCATACCCATGCCATTCTTTCAGAGCTGTGTGCCACGGGATGACTCCCACGCGTGATGTCATTGCGGCTCAGCCATTCAAGTGGTGGCAACCTGCAAACCCAGATGGAAGACCGAGTGAAGATGGAAGCCTCTACAGCGATGAGTGTGTGCCGCTGGAGGGCTTCATAGGCAAGTCTCTCATAATGTGCTAGTATGCAGTGCATACTAGCACAGTATGATATTGTTTTAAAATCTGGCTTGTAGTCAGGCTTATTTAAAAGGCTGCATGTAGAAACCAAATAAACAAAACAGAAAATAAATCCTCGTCATCCAGGCACTAAACATTTCAGTTTTTTCTAACTGAGCGGTGCAGGGCTTCTCCCAGACACCCACAAAACAGACAGTGCAAACCTTTTGTCTCAGTCCATAAGCAAACTTCCATATGTCAGCTCTCTCAGGCTGATGGCTCCTGAGTCCCAGGCCAGAACAAAATTTCCTCTTCCTGGTTATTTAAACCACCTGATAGTGGGCCACAACATCTGGTCCGGAACCAACACTGCCAAGGTGGCTGGTAAAACCCAGACCGTATTCCACCTTAGTTTCCTGCAAATGAACCCATGTGAGGCGACACAAAGCATGCATCGATCACCTTGCCTAATGTCACAATATGAAAAGGAATTTTTTGAAGTTTCACGATCATTAAAAATCATTTAGGGCCCAAACAGATTTGCACGTTATGGTAATGCACGTTTTGCCAGCCGAACGGCTCTCCACTCCTCAGGTCTGCAGACCTGAGTACAGGAAAGCCGATAAACGGCTGTGTTACACTGTGGCCTGCCGTGATTGGTCACGGCTGATCACATGGTAAAGTGCTTCGGATGGAGATCGGTATTGCGAGGGGTCAGACTGACCTCCCACACCACCAATCGCCGCGATGCGCGCCCCCC
>BLSH010037215.1:1104371-1136132 GCA_018402905.1 Glandirana rugosa
AGTAGAGGTCGTCACACTGTATAAATTCAGTGTGTTTTTCTCAAATAAATCAGTTCTATTTCTGGTTCACTCCAAAACTGGTTTCGCCTGGTTCTAGGTCTGATATAGCAAGAACCCTTGGTCTCGTGTACCAGGATTTGGGAAGCAGCTTCTTGATGGAAATACCCAGTACAGGGGATTCGGAGTCTGTCACAGCATAGTCTATTAGAATATCATCTGGTTTTAAAGCACAACTAAAGGCAACATACGGCACATATTTTAGTAAATCCTCATATAAATACCTGACAGTTACACATGGTAATAAACATAATAACTGAAATTATTATTTTCCTACCATGTAACTACATGTGTGGTCTGTAATCTCCCATTCTTTTCTTCTTTGCTGTACACTGCTGGAGATGATGGGAGGAGCAGAGCAGAGGTCAGATGTAATTTCCTTTCAGTGAAATGGCTTGTCTCTCCCCCCAGTCCTCCCAGCTTTCTATGGTGCTCAGTCTATTTTACATAACGCACACCCATCTGCCAATCAGTAGCTAGGTGTGTGCTATGTAAGACAGTACAAGTCATTACAGGTTCATTTGCACACAGATCTGTCTATTAATCTGTGTGCATCTCTATGCCTGCTCTCCTCTGCTAATTTGTAAACTGGCAGAACAAAATCAAACCTAGGAGCTGGCTGTATAGACAGGGCAGTGGGCGGGCAAAGGTGGGACATAGGTGGGAGTGGACGGGGCTTTGCTGGGCGAGTGTGGGCGGGGCCTAATCAGGACTTGTATGTAGAGTGAATGGCTGAGATTTCCATGGATATAGGAGCCCCTCCCACAGTGATGTCAGATAGACGCAAATGGGGACAACATGTGTTCTGTTCAACACAGGCAATTCGAAAACCAGGAAAGAAAATTGTCACCTCACTAAAGGAAGTGAACATGAGAGCTGGAGACAAGGTAGAGATCTCACCATCCTTACTGCTTATTGCTAAACAATCAGTGACATGTTTAACAGACTGTATAGGTGCATAACATATTGATTTCTTCATTTTGACCAAAGTTCTACTTTAAGGCTCTGTTTGAGAGATCTCCTAGAGGCAATCCTGCAGTGAAGTGGATGGTATATATTGAGGATTAACCACCCAATCTAAAAGGGAAATTGTCCTCTTTTGATGCTGTTTGGGGGTGAGAGTTCTGTGAGCGCAGAGGTGTTTGGTGAAAGCATAAGACATCGCGGAATTGCACTTTAATATTGGACACTTTATATATTCACTTTATTTCATGTGTTAAGGTTTACAATATTTTTTTCTTTTCATTATACACAGTGTGTATGCACTTGATTTGGTCACCAGCTCAGACTGGACTGATTGTGCAGAATTATTTTCATGAATTGGTCTATCTACGTATATTGTGAATATGTTAGGTTTTGCAGCAATCCCATCTTTACCAGAAGTGCATTGTTGTATTGGTTTTGATTTATTTCCTACACGTGTGCACTTTATTAATAGCGGTATATACAAGTTGATCCATTTAGTAGTGCAGGGGACCCCACATCTATTCTTTCAACCAGGGTGCCTTCAGATGTCTTTAAGAATGCCTTGGCAAAATGCTTAAAAAAATGCCCAAAAAATATAAACAAGCCAGCAGGTGGATCAAACTTGCCATTGTTACACAAAGCCACAGGTTTTCATTGAGCATCGTTGCAGCATTCTAGCTGCCAGTGTCCTACCAACCAATGACGTCGTCAGCTGATAAGGAGGACGTCGGGCGCCTGCACAGCATCCTTATCTGCCCCTCCCCCGCCCAACTCCATCAGCGTTGGGGGCACATTAGCGGAGTGAGGGAGAAGAGAAATGATGGAATACAAGGTCAGTACCAGAATGAAAAGGTGCATTCACTATGGAAAAATAAAAATCACCCCGAACGTTGGGTGTCCGACGTATGAATGTTGCTGCATTATGTAAAACTATTAGTTTAGTTTTTTACATGTAGAATGTGGTGCCCTCAAGATTATAGTTTTCAAGGCTGCCTTGACTAAAAAAAAAAAAAGCTTGAGAAACACTGCCTTAGCCCAATAAAATAGCAAAAGGCTACAATATTTTCTGCAGCAACATGGATTTGCTCATGCGTAGTAAAATGTGGTATCCCATAGCAAACAACCAAAACTCTCTCGCAACGCATTCCTGTGCACATCACATGCGTTGTCGGTGTGGTGTGAGCCATACATTTTGTATGGCCCAAATCGCATCTGCTCCAAAAGTGGTACAGGACCCTTTTTTTTCCCCCACAGCTGAATCGCATGGGTGCATGATTCCTGCAATCGCACTGCATTTTGCGATTTGTTTCTTAATCCAACATTGACACCTACAGCAGATCGCAGGAATGCCGTGCGATTGCCAAGCAGTGCAATGCAGAGAAACGCAGCGAATCAAATGCATTTCCCGCATCACATCAGTGTGAGCCAGGGCTTGATGATAAAACTACAATTCAATTGGCTACTGCACTTTTCAACTACTGTTGCACATTGGTGACCACTTTCTTCTCTTATAGTACCCGAATATAGTTGCCCCCTACATGGGCAGGCTGGGCAGCCCAGTACCACTATACCATGGGTGCAGATGACGCAACGTGTGCCTATCTCTATCCCTGCCAATCAATATTTGAGAAGATCGGTTTTTAAATTTTAAAAAACATTGACGGCCTGTACATGGTCAAGAGCCCAATATGGTCTAATATGGATGAAAACCATTGCACTGCTTGTAAAAAAAAAAAATGTTCCTGTATCCATAACTTTTCCCTTTACATTTCATGAAACCAAGGTCTCACAAATTGAGATTGCAGATTTTAAATCCATGGCAAATCAATTCGGAAAGCCCTATAGGTCTCAGATTCACAAAAAGACTATTTGTGTCCTATATAGAGAAAGTCGTCTCCTGGAAGAGCATTAGAACGTTCCGGTAGACACGATGGCAGCCATGCACATGCCTGTCTGCTGTGCTATCTTTGTACAAACTTCTCTGAAGTCTAAATTCCTAGTGACCGACCCTGGGACACCCAGGCGGCTTCCTCAAGTGATGGGCTTGTCCTCCAGGGGGGCCTTACCTGTCTCAGGCCTAGAAGAAAAGGCATCCTGCAGGCTCATTCTCCACAGCAGCGTTTCATCTCACAAAGAGCTCCAGCAGCAGGGTTTCCTCGCCTATGCTGGGCAGCCGTGCTGCCGTCCTATTTAAACAAGGCCTTTATTGGCAGGGAACATTAAGTAAACAGGGTCCCGGGACACAGCATGGACTAGCTGTACCCCCTCCCTACCATGACAAATCCGAGACGGCTGCCAAGCTGGAAATGACATCACTTCACAGGCCAGAACAGTTATTAACAGTTTCAGAGCCAGGACAACATAACCTACATTTCCCTAAATCACCAATATGTGAAAGGGTTAATGCCAGCCTATTATAAAAGAGGGTTTAAGATTATTATTGTTATAAAAGATTTATATATAGCGCCGACTGTTTGCGCAGCACTTTACAACATTAGGGCAGACAGTACAATTAAAATACAATTCAATGCAGGAGGAATAAGATGGCCCTGCTCGTTAGAGCTTACAATCTAGAAGGGAGGGTCAAGTGATAAGAGAGGGTAATAACTGCGGGGGATGATCTGATGGAGAAAATAAAAGTGCAGTTGTTAGGTGAAGGCAGGATAGGTTTCCCTAAAGAGAAAAGTTTTCAGGGATCGCCTAAAAGTGGATAGACTTGGGGACAGTCTGACAGATTGGGGCAGGGAATTCCAGAGGATGGGAGAGGCTCAGGAGAAGTCCTGGAGGCAAATATGGGAGGAGATGATGAGGGAGCTGGAGAGCAGGTGGTCTTGGGAGGAATGAAGAGGATGATTAGGTTGGTATTTTGAGACTAGGTTAGTGATGTAGCTGGGGGTAGAGTTGAGGATGGCTTTGTAACTTATTGTTAGTATTTAGAATTTAATTTGTTGGGCGAGTGGCAGCCAGTGGAGGGATTGACAGGGAGGGGTAGAAGACGCTGAGCGATTTGTAAGATGGAGGAGTCTGGCAGCAGCATTCATGATGGACTGAAGATTAAGTTTAATCTGCTTATATATTGCCTCTCTTATTCTCCCAAACCTTTAGCACAAGAATGGCTCAATAACAATGCATCCCTTTAAATTCTATGTATTTCTTCACACTGGTCCATTGCGCTTCCGTTGTGCGGTTAAAAATCTTGCTTGATGCATTTTTGGTCAGTTAAAAAAACCGGCACCAAAAACGCCACTCCCCGTGGAAATGCATTGAAAACGCAGCAAGAATGCATCAATAACGCACCCGTGTTACTTTTTGATTCACATGACCTATGAAAAAAAAAAAAAAAAAAAAATCGTGTGCTTTTGTCATCTTTTTTATTATTTGGCAAAATGCCGAAAACACAATTTTTCAGCCGCCAAAATTTCAGTGCATCTCTAGTAAAGACTACACGTGATGCTGACCCTAAAACAACTGAAACCCAATGGATTAAAAAAGTGGGGTAAGGACAGTACGGCTGGGGAGAAAAGGGAAAGATAATGCTATATATCCTCCAGCCAAAAAGTTAGTGGGCTCTGACGTGCAGCAGCTTCTAGCGCACACTGTGAGAAGCCCAGAGTCTGTAGTGAAATCAGAGTAAGCATTTTCAGTACAGGAGAGGAGGTGTACGACCGTGCCAGCCTGAAGGATGGAGTTCAGCTTTAACCCTTTTGTAGCCAGAACTTTTTAAAAAGGTACATTTTAGATCTTGTAGAAAAATGGTGGCAGGTACAATTTTTTCTGACACGTGATATTAGTATCAAATTCATATTTTTTAAATAAAAAAAATACACATTCAAATTTCAGCTTTAAAAAAAAAAAAATTTTTTTTTTTGGTAGCTGCAGTCATGATCATGGTATCTTTTTTTTTTTTTTTAGATCCACCGATTGGCTCTCGTATAAAAGTTCTGTACAGGCGATCTATAACTTTTACAGCATTGCGGAGGCCTCCTCCCCTCCCAGCGCCAGTGGAATGGAACAGCCCAGGACCACAGTAAGCAGTCAGGTAGGCTGCCCACCGAGGAGATGGAGGTACATCCGTTCCCTCACCATGTCCTCTGTGATGGATGAAGCCAGAAGGGACAAGGATTTTGGTTTCAGTGCGGTCTTTACCTGGCCGTTACATCCAGGACGGCATCTGATCAAACATGATCTGTGCTTCATCAGATGCTTTGCATTGCAGGGAAGATATCAGGATCTAATAGACCCCTGATGTCTCCATAAAGAGAACCGGTCACTGCCCAAAAGCGATCACAATGAGGCCTTTTCGCCCCTATGTAATAGTTAAAAGGGGAAAAAAAAAAAGTGTAAAAATATTTTAGATTAAAAAGAAAAAAAAAAAATTCAAGTAACCCTGTGCTCATGTGCAAACACAAATGTGCATATAGGTCTGCCATGTAAAAGGTGATGGCACCACACATGTGAGGTATTGCAGCAAACGTCAGAGTGAGAGCAATAATTCTAGGGTCACAGCATAGAACTCTAAACAAATAATCTGTAAAAAAGGCTTTTAAAACTTCACCTATGGACAAAAAAGTGAGAGCCAAGCAATCAAACACCGCTGATCACTTGGTTTTCAGAGCACGGTGAGCAGAGAGCTGGTGACTATAAGTCACCGCTGTCTGCTCTGTCACCACCGAACACCCCCCTGCACGCTCTGGAGCGCTGGGCTGTGGAGGGGGCGGGAGCAGCTAGCTCAGGTTCTTAGTGGCTCACTGAGAGGCTGAGCAGGGTGCTGGTCCAGGGTTCTGGGCAGATCCTGACCATATGGTCACATCTTTCCCCAGCCTGGACAGGCTCTGTCAGCCCGCTGTCTGCTGAAAACTGGGCACAGGAGTGCAAAAGGAACTGCATTTCTGTGATCCACAGTACAGCTTAACAAGCCTTGGCTATATGTGCGACATACAAAAAATTGCAACAGCTATGATCCCAGACCTCTGCTTTCAGAAAATATATAATGTTTGGGAGTTCCAAGTAATTTTCTAGCAAAATTTTAAAAAAACAAAACAGGATTTTAACCACTGTGTGAAAAATGTCAAAAAAATCGCCCCCAAATAGTAAGCAGATGCCAAACATGTCAAGTCTTAAAAAACAGTATGCTTGTGAAACAGCAAAAACTATAGTACCCAAAATAGTCTATAGGTCAGGCCCTTTCACGCGGGCTTTCCGTTCAGGTCCGCCTATCCGTTTTTTAGGAGGACCTGAACGGGCGCTCCATGCAGCCCTATGGAGCGGCGGATGTCAGCAGAGAGTGCGGAGACGGATCTGACATCTGTCCGCTCAGTGAAGATCAGCGGATCGATCCCAGATTAGCAAAAACTGACCCTTTACACGGAAAGCCCGTGTGAAAGGGCCCTAAAGGTTGACAGGGGTTCCTTAAACAATGAGCAATTTCTGCTTCTTAGATAAGTTCCTGCTGACATCATAAATTTTAGTGATCTGTAAGGAGGTAATTCTTCCCACTGATAACAAGTGTAAGGAGCATTCTTCCCACTGACTATCACACTAATGCACATATGTCAAACACAAGGCCCCCGGGCAGAATGCGGTCCTCCAGGTCTTGTCATATGGCCCTCGCATCCAGCTTTGTAGCTGGAATGTGGCAGAACTCCATTCTGCCACCTCCAACTTTCACCATTCGCTTCCACTTCCTGCAAGGTGAGGCAAAGCCTCCTAAAGAGGGAGGTACTAGAGCCAGGCAAGGTAGGAGAGAGATGCAAGAAAGCTTCGGGGAGGGGGTTGGTGTTGCACACTGTGCATAGTGCACCCCTAAACCCTGCATTCTGTACACAGCACACCCCTGAACTATGTACCGCACTCCTGAACCCTGCACTCTGTATACATCACACTTACGAGCTCTGCACTCTGTACATAGCATAATTCTGAGTTCTGCACTCTGTACATAACGTACTCTTGAACCCAGCACTTTTTACATATCACACCCCAGATACAACCGGCCCTTTTAGGGCAACCATACTGCTAATACGGCCCTTGATGAAATGGAGTTTGACACTCCTGCACTAATGTATCAGGAGTTGTAGATATAGAAAATTTTAGCAGGGATTCCTTGAGACAGGAAAGTTATTTCAAGGATTCCTCAGTGCTGAAAAGGTTGAGAAAGGCTGCTATAGTTGAAGCTTTAAAGTAATTTACAATTCATTGATTATTAACTGTAAATGAAGGACACCTAAAATGTGTTACACAATCATCAGTTTCATATGCGTGCACATCTAATGCATGCGTGTGCACATGGAGGGCTTTATAGCTTTTTGGGCATTTTTAAACCTTCCTGACCCAGCATGAGCCAAGTAGTAGCCTTGGAACTGCTTTACAGCACTGATAGCTAGTGACTGGTCAGCCAGTTGGGGGCAGCATTACAAGCGGCGCTCAAATATAAACATATTCAGATTAAAATTCAATTTATTTTATTTGGTCTTCAACAAGCAAATTCAGAGTGATCCCAATTCCTGATCAGCGCACTGGTTCCTTGTTGGAAATTCAGTATTCAAGACGCTGACCAGCATCATAGCCAAGCAACTTTTTTTTTAATTGTAAGAAGGAAAGAAAAAAAAGTTGTCATTTTTCAAATAATGTAAAAGGGTTTTTTAAATTCTTGCCTGGAATTTCTTTTTCTCCATTGCAGATGTTTATTCTCGAATAATAAAAAATATATATTCACTAAATCCTTAAGATAAGTAAATTGCACGGCCTTATAAACAAGATAAAGCACCTGCTGCCTCCCTTGGGTCAGAGCCACAGCCACTGATAACAATCACTTCTAAAGCCAGATATCTTGATCAGTCAGGCTTGATGGAACACAGACATTGTTATTCCACAACAGAAACTAGTAATATTGTAACATTCAGAGACAACTAGACTGTAAGGAGTGTAAATCGAATCCTGCTTGGAGAAGTCTTCTGTTTTCAGATACATCAATGTACCCAACAATGGTGCAGTCACAATACCCTACGCCCTCCGAGAAAAGCTGAGAAATGATTGTAACCTCCTAAGAAGCCTGAAAAAATATCAATGCAATCCATGAAGGGACCGGAAAATTATATATATAGCATACTAGAATTATAGAGCAATTGTGGCGCTGTCTAAAACGTTTCGCTTACAATTTTAAACTCAATTTTCCTGTCCTGTATTACCAGACTGCTGTTTTCTCAGCTGGTTTTAGCGATTTTTCCAAACAAAGCTGGTCAGGAGGGGTGATAACAACACGCATGGCAATGGCTCCCATTAAGCACTGCTGGCTGCCCTTGACTGTGCTAGTTCCGGGGTAGAAGAGATCTGCACAGCAACAAGCTCACCAACACCAACCAAACCCAAGACAAAGCAGGAAAGCTATGGGAGTAGATTTTGTACCTTGCCCTGTTTTGATTTACAATGGTTTTATAAGTCAAGCCCCCTACAGCAATTCCAGATACACTCCATGAGCCCCTGCGCAGCTACCATGGATACACTCCATGAGCCCCTGCCCAGATACCATGGATACACTCCATGAGCCCCTGCGCAGCCACCATGGATACACTCCATGAGCCCCTGCCCAGCTACCATGGATACACTCCATGAGCCCCTGCCCAGCTACCATGGATACACTCCATGAGCCCCTGCCCAGCTACCATGGATACACTCCATAAGCCCCTGCCCAGCTACCACGGATACACTCCATGAGCCCCTGCGCAGCTACCATGGATACACTCCACGAGCCCCTGCGCAGCTACCATGGATACACTCCACAAGCCCCTGCGCAGCTACCATGGATACACTCCGTGAGCCCCTGCGCAGCTACCATGGATACACTCCACAAGCCCCTGCGCAGCTACCATGGATACACTCCGTGAGCCCCTGCGCAGCTACCATGGATACACTCCACAAGCCTCTGCGCAGCTACCACGGATACACTCCACAAGCCCCTGCGCAGCTACCATGGATACACTCCACAAGCCCCTGCGCAGCTACCACGGATACACTCCGTGAGCCCCTGACCAGCTACCACGGATACACTCCACAAGCCCCTGCGCAGCTACCATGGATACACTCCGTGAGCCCCTGCGCAGCTACCATGGATACACTCCACAAGCCCCTGCCCAGCTACCACGGATACACTCCACGAGCCCCTGCCCAGCTACCACGGATACACTCCGTGAGCCCCTGCGCAGCTACCATGGATACACTCCATGAGCCCCTGACCAGCTACCACGGATACACTCCACAAGCCCCTGCGCAGCTACCATGGATACACTCCACGAGCCCCTGCCCAGCTACCACGGATACACTCCACGAGCCCCTGCCCAGCTACCACGGATACACTCCGTGAGCCCCTCCGCAGCTACCATGGATACACTCCGTGAGCCCCTGCACAGCTACCATGGATACACTCCATGAGCCCCTGCACAGGTACCATGGATACACTCCGTGAGCCCCTGCACAGCTATCATGGATACACTCCATGAGCCCCTGCGCAGCCACCATGGATACACTCCATGAGCCCCTGCGCAGCCACCATGGATACGCTCCGTGAGCCCCTGCGCAGCCACCATGGATACGCTCCGTGAGCCCCTGTGCAGCCACCATGGATACACTCCGTGAGCCCCTGCGCAGCCACCATGGATACACTCCGTGAGCCCCTGCGCAGCCACCATGAATACACTCCGTGAGCCCCTGCGCAGCCACCATGGATACGCTCCGTGAGCCCCTGCGCAGCCACCATGGATACGCTCCGTGAGCCCCTGCGCAGCCACCATGGATACGCTCCGTGAGCCCCTGCACAGCTACCATGGATACACTCCATGAGCCCCTGCACAGCTACCATGGATGCGCTCTGTAAGCCCCTGCACAGCCACAATGGATGCAGTTTATGACCCCTTTGCATCCACCACAGATACCTTTGCAGTAGTCATATATACTGTCAACATCCTCCACAGAGCCCTATACATATTTCTATGGCAGCATACCAGCCAGGTAACTAGGATTTTCAGAAGAGCAGAAATGACAGCCTGTATTTCTCCAATGACAGGTTTGCTTTAAAATGAATCTGTTATTTGACAAACAAAAACACAACAGCTTCATTTTATTGTAGATCTCCATGATGCTCTGTTCTGTGGGTTGGAGTAAAAGGAATGCCCTTCATAATTTATTAAGAGGCTATAGACTCCATTCAATGCCATCACAAGCAGTGAGAGCGCTTCCATCAAACCTGCAGGTACCAGATATTGTCTTTGGATTTTTGTGCTGAACAGAATGGAAGGAGCGAAGGAAAAAAAATGTGCTTCTGGGAATGGAAGTATTAAGGCAAACCTGCCCTGAAGGAGCAAAGCACAGGTATGCTTTACAGGGGACATCAATTCCCAGCGTGCATTAAAATATTAACAACAATAATAATTGCCAGCACATATCGGTGCCGCAACTCTCAAGTGCAAACATTCAGATGCAGTTAGTAAATGCAAATCATGCCATTATAGAGGAGGAGGACAAATGTGACCACGTGGATTACTGATCACAGTAAAGAGACTGCAGGAAGACATTACAAAATAAGACAAGTGAGACACTGTATATCAGGCTTTAAGGAGGACATGAAACCGGTTAGATCAGTAATTCTGTGCTTTGAGGGAATAAGAAACTGCTGATGAAATGACACTTACCCATGAATGCCACTCTATTGTGTTTATTAGTAATGTACTGTGTTTTTCACTTGACTATGCAGCTGCTCTATACACGTGATGCTGCACCCATGTGGAACTAATTACACACGCATGAACCTGGGGGAGCACATAAACAGCCCATCCACATTAAATGCGCACACTTCACCTGTGCATATTTATGGGTGATAATCTGTGGCCTGATTCTACCCTTGGTGTACCCTGGGTGGTGACAATTCTTCTGGCTGACCGAGGGCATACTCTTGTCACAGCAGAAACCAATCCTTCCCTTTTATATGCAGAGATAGAAAGGGTTATTATTATTATACAGGATTTATATAGCGCTATCAATTTGCGCAGCGCTTTACAACATGGGGGCAGACAGTAGTTACAATACAAATCAATACAGGAGGAATCAGAGGGCCCTGCTCGTTAGAGCTTAAAGTAGAACTATGGCCTCCCATAGAACAATAAAAGCATAAAAAAAAAAAAACCACACAGTACAAATATATATATATCACTGCACAGCAGATTCCTTGCAGACAGGATTATATAAAGGAAAAAAAAAAAGTTGCAGTCCATTTTGGGGGGGGGGGGAGCCTCACACCAAAAAAGAACAAACAAAACTGTGTTAAGGGCCGCTGGCTGCCGCCCCCCCCCCAAAGCACCTTGTACCCACTTTGATGAAGGCAAAGGCCCCTTTCCCACAACCCTGGCGGGTGTAGGGGGTGCGGGGGGGGGGTGGCATCATGAGAATCTGGAAGCCCCCTTCAACAAGGGATCCCCCAGTTCCCAGTCCCCCCCCCCCATGTGAATGAGGATGGGGTAAAAAAAAAAAAAAAACAGCAGACAAGTCCTTTATTAAAAAAGAAAAAAGTACCCAGATGTCGATTCATCGACATCCGACATGCCACTCCTTCTGACATCATTGACCCCACCCCCATCAATTACATTACATGGTGTCCTGCCCCCCCACCCCCCGTGTGATGTAATTGGTCCTGCCCCTTCCTTGCCAAGCGTCGGGAGCTGGGTTTTTGTTCAGCTTGCGAGTGCCGTTCGTCGTGATTGACGGTGGATCTACATCAAAAGGACTTTTTCTTTTTTATAACTTTACCTTTACCTTGTTTACTCAAGTGGAGGGGGGGGGGTAACTGTCAGTTGTCAGGAGCCAACTGCCGTGGGCATGTTTTTTCTTTTTGGGTTTTTTTTACTTTTTTTTATTTATTAAAAAAGTCCCCCGATGTAGATCCATGGTCAATCACGATGAATGCCGTCCGCTCACAGCACTTGGCTCCTGACAACTGACAGTTGCTCCCCTCACCCCATGTAACAAGGGTAAAAGTTAAAAACTAAATAAAATAAAAAATAAAGAATGCCACCTGGTGAAGGGGCGGGGTCAGTTACATCACAAGGGGGGCAGGACACCATGTGGTGCCATTGGAATCACAAAAGGTGGGGATCAATGATGTCAGAAGTCGAATCTAAATCTGAGAACGTTTTTTCGTTTTGTTTTTTAAATAAAAAGGACTTGTCAAAGACGGTCTGCTGTAATTTTTTTGGTGAATGAGTATTACCCAATTACTCATTTACATTGGAGGATGGCCAGAATCTGGGGTCCCATGATTCCGAATTATCGTCTCCTCCCCTCCGCACCCCTACAATGCTGGGATGTAGGAAAGGGCCCCCCCCAAAGAACCCCCTCCATGTTGAGGGATGTGGCTCGGTATAATTCAGCCCCCTTTTCTGGCTTGCCAGGCTGTATGCTCAGATAAGGGTCTGGTATGGATTTTTTGGGGGGGGGACCTCATGCCAATTTTTTAAAATTTTTGGCTTGAGGTTCCCTAAAATATTCATACCAGACCCAAAGAGTGGCCCCAAACCTCCTCTTCTCAAGTCCCCTGCCGGCACTCCTGGCTTCTCCTCTATATTCAGTGCTGCTGCTCATGGGGGCACTTGTGCATGCTAGCTCCCAAGCCCTGCTGCTGTTTCCTTTGCCAGACAGCGGGACTTGGCCCCGACCCCTCATCACTTGCTTTAATTAACAGCAGCGGGAGCCAATCTAGTAAGATCCAGAAGTGAAAGGAGAGAAGAGCCGCATACGCGCACAGTGCTGGATCGAATGACGACTCAGGAAAGTAAAGGTGGGGGGATACTGATACCGAAACATTAAAAAAAAAAAAAAAAAAAAAAAAAAAAAAAAAAAAAAAAAAAAAAACACAACATTTAGGCTTTAGAACCACTTTAAATATTGCATGCGTTATTTATTTTAACTCAAATAATCATGCAGTATTTACTTCCTAGTGAATTAAGCCCAGTATGACAGGCCCAGATAAGGGCAAATGTCTCCATATTTATTATGCAAGATAGCAGGGTCAGATGTAATGATTACATCAAAGCTCCATTACTGGAATATTTCTGTGAATTTTGCTAATTATAAGCTACAAGCAATGTTACTGAAAGTGTCTTCATGGAGTTCCAGCAACCAGTCACAGTGCCTCCAATTGGTAAACACTTAACTTGAGTTAACATTCAGTAACATGGGTTCACCAATTAAATGGAGATGTGGAATGAAGGGTTACTTTGACCAAACATGTTTCAATTCCCCGTGGTAGCTGGCATTAAATACTAGTTTCCTATTTGTATCAGCCACTTCAATAGAGAGCAGATTTTTGGTTCTACCCAACTGCCATGACCAGAACAAAGCCCAACGATTCGGTCAAATTCCATCCAGAGAGAACATGGAGGGACCTCATGGACACCTCAAATTACTTAGGGGAAATATCACCACTGGGTTTCCACAGAAATACAGGTAGCCACCCTATCGGTGCCCAGCCAACCAGTGTTGGGTAGAGTTGACATTGAATTACAAAAGGAAATAATTACATTTACAATGTACAATTTTGTACATAAGACCACTTCTGTTAAAAGTATATACAAGCCTGTCTACAATGAGCATTACTGCATGCATTTTCACAAACCCGACACATTTCTTTGTTCATGCAAAGTGAGGGAGAAAATACCAAGACTGACCATTTTTTGTGTAACAAACCAATAAAAAATGCACATTGGCTCTCCTGTTCATGTAGCACCATTAGCTTCTTTGGGTCTCTGATGGGCAAAAAAGAAAAGCAGTAATCTTTTCTTGCACTGCAATTCAGTGAAGGGATTTCAACAGCATTCACAAGAACTCTGTTTGAACCATCGCTGCATCGTCCTGCATTAAAAACCATATGTGACACCGCAGGCAAATGCACAGATGTGAACCGGCCCTACCGAAGGCTGAAAATCCCAAGAGCTAGATTGCTAAAAATGCTGGGAGACTAAAACCTGGTGACTTACTTTTTTTTTTTGCGCTCATATTTCCTGGCCTTCTGTCTCCTATACTATAAAAACTACTTGCAGCTCAAATAAAAATCTAAAAAAAAACAATGCATCACACATACTAACAGATTCTACTCTTCTGTACATTTAAAGGGCAACTCCACTTTCATGGGGAAAAATATATAGCAAATAAAGAAAAAATAATATAGTGCATATAATTGCAACACTAATATTGTGACTGAATGTCATTAAAATTACCTTTCCTTTTCAATCTGCAGCTCTGTAATTGGGAAGACATTGTAATATGGCTACCTAGAGTTGTTCTGTACACAGAATGTGTACTGACCACTCTCCAGAAACAATTTCCTGCTTGTGCGATTGGCTCACCAGTTTTCCCAGAAATCTGCTTAAGATATGTCAGATTTCAGGCATCCCCTGCAACACAAAGGTCATTTTTGGAGAGATACTTTCAATAGGAACACATCTAAAACGGATGCAGGCCCAACAGATTTCCTCATTACAGCCCTGCAGCTGCACACCTGACAGTTAATTATGAAACCACTCCCATTAGATCCACTCAGAACAGAGGCACTGGCAGACACACAGGGATTTCTTCAGAATAGCAAAAGGTAGGAATCTGCAACAAAGTTTGTTATAATCCTTGCAATGTATATAGATCACCCAGATGGGAATATTTTTTTCTCAACAAAAAAGTGGAGTTCAGTTTTAAATTTATTTTTTTATTTATTACAGGAACTTGTATAGCACCATGAATTCACGCAGTGCTTTACATATTACATATATATAGTGCATTCACATCAGTCCCTGCCCACAAGGGGTTTACAATCTAAGGTCCTTAACTCACATTTATACATATACTAGGGCCAATTTAGACAGAAGTCAATGAACCTACCAGCATGTCTTTAGAGTGTGGGCAGAAACCGGAGTACTCAGAGGAAACCCACGTAGGCACAGGGAGAACATGCAAACGCCAGGCAGACAGTGCCGTGATTGGGATTTGAATCAGTGACCCTAGTGCTGCTAGGCGGAAGTGCTAACCACTTCCACTGTACTGCCATTTAAAATGGCAAGGCTTACAATACAGATTATTTATTTTACACTTAAATAAATCAAACAACTGAATACTGAAATGCAGGGCAAAAGGGATAGCGCCTTTGTAAAAGGCCACCAACATCTCTTTCCCACTGAAATCCAAGTTTTGGCTGGTACTGGACATTATGGGGAGCAATGTTATCCACCTGCCACACAATAATGTTCGGGCCTAGCGATTGGCTGCTAGACCTGAGCACTAGCACTGTCATACTAGGAGGTGGTCACATACTCCTGAGTACCTGAAAGCATTGGGTATTGCACCAGCTTTGACCAGGGCAGCGGTAGTGGCAAGGAGAGCATAACTGGGGCGGGGGAATTGTCACTTTTGCTTAGTGTCTCGATCATAAATGCGCCCCCCCCCCCCAAAAGTTTTATTGTAAAAAAAAAAAAAAAAAAAAAAAAAGTGCATGAAAAAACTGAAAAATGGCCCAGAGGGCCTAAGCCAACAATATACAGCGTAGACCTTGTGCATTGATGGAATATCAATCTCAAAAATATTGTACAAGGTAAGTTATTCTTGATAGGAAGAGCTTGTGAACAGGAATGTATACTCAAGGTAACTGGATATACAACAAATGAAAACCATAAAAAATGTAGAACCAAGGCCCCCCTGCATAAATGTTTTATGGCCACTTTTGCTGCGATAAAGTGCAAGTTGCAATTATTACTATAATAATTCCAGATAGATTCTGAAATGACTAAAGAGCCCCAGAGAACTGTCAGTGTGCAGTGTAGAATGGACCAAGCGTCTACAAGCCATTTCTAAGAATGCCTCAGTGTGGAGGAACCAAAGACCCCATTTTATTACCTTCAGTATTTACACATAATAGGAATGCCAAGCCGGTGTTTTCTAGACTGCATTTGGCCCTCTCACTACTTTTGCGGCATACAAAATACAGAAAGAATTCAACCTGAGCAAGGGCCCAGCTGTTCTTCAGTTGATAAAAGCTATGCCTCTCTATGTCATTTTGCAGCCCAGTACATCAGAAAATGGTTTCATGGAATGGTGTTGAAATTCAAATACAATGAAGAAGAAAAGAAGCACCATGCAAATGAAGAATATTTATACTTGCCTGCCTGACCACCTGTTCCTGAACTGTTCACTCAAGAGCCACCGAAGAATATTCAGCACTTCGGGGTGTCTCTGATGCTTGGGCTCCCACTGTGCATCCTTCCACAAGTCCCTACTGTATCCTGTAGTGATGTAGGGGTTGGGGGGGATGGAGTGCACTTCAGGGGAGGGCAAAGGCATCTGATATTTGCAGTAGTGCTGGATGCTGAAGGCCATAGCTGCTTGAAGAAAGTGAAGATTTTATAAATTAGCAGTGGGATATAAAACTCTTCTTTTGCATGGTGCATTATTTTTTTTTTTATAATAAGAGAGTCATTATATTGACCCTTAAAGTGATAACGGCAGTTTGTTTTTTTAACATCAAACATGTCATACTTACCAGCTCAGTGCAGTGGTTTTGCATGGAGCAGGCCCAATCCCTCTCTTCTTGGGTCCCCTGACGGCGCTCCTGGCCCCTGCTGCCCGCCGAGTGCCCCAATAGCAAGCAGGCTAACTCCTCCCAATCTGCTGCATGGCCATCCACATAGAGAGCGCACCTCGGCCCACCCCCACGCTCTCTCTTCATTGGCTCACTGGCTGTGATTCACAGTAGCATGAGCCAATGGCTTCCGTTGCTGTCTCAACCAATGAGGAAGAAGAGACCCGGGAAAGCTGCTGCTCTCATTCACATCACTGGAACGAGGTGGGAATCAGATGATAGGTACAAGGGGGACTGATGCACACAAAAGGTTTTTTTATCTACAGGCATAGAATGCCTGAAGGAAAAAAACCTTGAGACTTTACAACCATTTTTTTTGCAGGCTCTTCCATGCTTTAAGACCAGTCTTTGCAACCTCTTCTCACTTATGCTCCCCCAGTGGTCATCAAGACCAATACGCTGGGCACAAAAAGAGAACAGAACCACTGGAGTGTAGGGGGGTACCAGCTGCTGGGGGAGTGGATAGGCAAAACTGTTCTTTCCGTCCCTAAACAAGCATTTAACTTTTGCAGTGTGAAGGCAACTGCAAAGGAGGATTCTTATTTTTCCTGGATTTGGGAGTGAATTTCAACTGGGTCTCAGACTTAAATATCGAAATGCTGATTTACTAAAGTATTTGGGAAGGGTCACACATGTGAATATTCCCTTCAATTATCCAATCATGTGAAATGAAGTGAATATCAACAAATGTATTCTGTGAACATTGCCAAATTCTTCTGTATATCAGTTCGTCCACTTCTGTATAATGATGCGTTATAGCCATAAACTTCAGCAGTGCAGACACAGATAGAAAATCACCATAATGGCGAGTAAACATTATATGCTAAATTAATACCTCAAATCAAAAATCTTCAGAATATCTACTTTAATTAGCAACTATTCTCTGAGCGGTCTTAGCTAACACTACTTTAAAATGATCCAAAGAAGATGTCAAACAAAAATACACAACACTTCCGAATGGGCTGTGTTCAAAGCTATGGAGCAGAGCAATCAAACAGACCTCATTCAATTAATGCATGCAATGCGAGGAGCAATATGTGCTATAATCTATATGTAATGCTTTACTTGAGGTTTAACAGAAGGAGCGGCACTGTGAGAAACAAAAATAAGGAGCTGCAGTTTCAAACCAGAAAAAGAACAAAATAGAAAAAGTTATTCTTAGTGGTGCCATCTGCTGGTCAGCGTCAGCAATGCAGAGGGACCGAGTCCCCATAACGGAAAAAGAGGCCTCCAATTTTGAGGCTATGCTTATTTCCAGTTAAAAAGGTAACCATTGAATGTCTTCCTACACCAAATTGGGTTAATAATTATGAAGAAGTCCCTCAATGGTAGCTCACCAACATTTCACACTGCAAGGATCCCTAATTGTTCAGGGCTTCCAAAGTGACTAGAAGAAATGGATTCCACATGGTACCAACTGGTGCCTAATCAAGCCTCCATTTGTAGAGCGATTTCTAGTGGTTTAAGGGATGTAAAAATGTAATCAGTGTCTGAAGCTGGGAGGACAAGTCATATGTAGAAGACATATAGAATTAGTCGTCTATAACCGCGCTGTCCTTGTTGATAGTCAGTGGATTCCATGCTGTTACTGTGCTTGCTCCCTCAATGCCATCATCATGGCACATGATGCACTGAATGCAAAGACTGTACTAAATTACAGGAGCAGCTTTCCTGTTCCCATATCTAATCTGCTTACAGGGTTACTAAACCCAGGACCCTGCATTCACTATATCTGGTCTCCAGTACACAGAACATGGAAATGCTATTATTTTAGTAAATATAAACTGCTAAATACCTTTTCTCATCAGCAGTTAGAGCAGTCTTGAAACTTCTATAAGTGTCTAGTTAAAGCTTGTAGGATGAGTTTTCATGCCCCCCTGATTATCCTATGAGGCTGCAAGACCCTTGACCATCTGTCTGGACAGTGCTGATTGGCTCTGTGCTGATCACATGCACCCTCCCAAAAAAGAAAACTCTCTAGCAATACACACCAAAGTGAGCAAATGCAGAGTGACTCCAAAGACTCAGTCTTATCAGTTGATGAATTGGGGACAGAGGAAGAAGTTGGAAGGATCAGAGAAGACAGGATTAAACAGCCATTTTACACAATGCAAAGGATTAACCCCTTAGGTTCCACAGTGAGTATAACAAGCATGCTTTATTGCATATACAGACTGATTTTACTGTTGTGGGTTTAGTAACTTTAATGGTCAAGCAAGGTTCCCTTTACTTTCTTGTACAAAGGATTTTATTAAGACAGGAAAGAGATACAAGATGAAGTACATACTGGCGATGACAGAAGCAACTGAAGTGTCCATGAGGTCACAGAATTGATCACAAAATGAATGGATACAGAACCATAAAAAGTTCAAACATCTTATATATCAAAATTGTCATTTTGTTTCTCCTTCATCTTGGTCAGGTAAAAGCCTAATCCGAGAGAAGTTATACAAAAGAGACAAAGCACAGTAGAGAATAGAAATAGGAATCAGAGAGAGAGAGTAGAGGAAGGAAAGAGAAAGAAAAGAAGAGAAAGGAAAGAGAAAGAAAAGAAGAGAAAGGAAAGAGAAAGAAAAGAAGAGAAAGGAAAGAGAAAGAAAAGAAGAGAAAGGAAAGGGAAAGGAAAGGGAAAGGAAAGGGAAAGGAAAGTGAAAGGGAAAGTGAAAGGGAAAGTGAAAGGAAAAGGTCCGCGGGGTGGGGGAGGGGGAAAAAGACAGACGTCTCTTACATGGAAAAGGAGCGCAGGGAGGTTCCCTTTACCTTCAATAAGTGGAATAAATAATGGATAAATACTATGGAATGCTAAAGAGGAGGAAAAAGACTACACACAGGTCTTGATATTCTTTTTTTTTTTTAATTCCTCTGTATGTGTATGACTTATCAGCAACCCACATACGACACCCCTTTTGTGACGGTGCTGACCAATTAGAATGCCTCTTTTCTGTACATGCTGAGAGATATGGATAAGAGATTATCAGGTTACCGGTCACAAGTATGGCCTTGATACCTTGGTTGGGATCAAACAAAACACAGATTGGTATGGACTGAGCAAACGTGCAAGCAGGAATGTGTGTTGGGAAAGAACAGGGTCAGGGCACCACCGAGGAACTTCAGCACACTCATTAGTCAAGCAAGAAATGATGAAGCAGACACTCCAGCTATTGCAGTAACATTTCCTCATACAAAGAGGGGGAGGAATTCCAAGACAATGACCAGACACAAGACGGCTGGGTCACATGATGTAGATCACGTCTCTGCTTTAATTACACAGCACATCTGCACAGGAAGAGATGCTGAAGGAAGAAATATTACAATGAATCATAATGTAGAAATAAAAGCTGAGACACCAAGGATAGCTGGAGATCACTTTTCAGTCTAAGATACATGTCCCAATTTGACTGGCGTATCATTGCAAGCAGCTCTTAATTCACCCCCCATCCCCAGTTTATGGTCTCAGTAGATATAAAGTTGACCATGTGATGGTCATGCAATTCCGTGTGTAGTATATGGTGTGAAAGATCACATGCAACAATTTTATTATTTTGTTTTTGTTTTCCATTTCTTGGAAAAGGAGAACTCCAGTTATAGTGCAGGGTTGAGCAAAATGCTATACGAGTTGGAACCTGGAAGCCATTGCAGGCCCCATTCACACGATTTGAAATTGTGTGCGGAATTGCTGAAATTCAAAATCGCGAGGCAATCACTGCAAAATGCGTGTTGCATGTTTCATTCTAAATGGCATCCCAAACATGGCGCAATTATGCCGCGATTGTCACGTGGCATATGCGCCTTTAAAAATCTGTTCCCCCAAAGTGTGAATGGGGCTTCAAGGTTGGGCAAACCTAGTAGTCGCCTAAAAGATCTTTGACACATCATCAAATATTGGTGGATGAATTGATGGGTAAGCACAACCCAACCTTCCACTTCGGCAAAAGGTTTCCTCCCAAACAAGCATGCTTAGATCACCCAAAAGAAAGCATCAAGTGAACGAAGGGGAGAGGAGAAACTGTGTCATAGTGCATGTACAGCAATACCTTAGGTTGGCAGTCATCTCTCAAACAAAAGTAGTTGTGTCAAGCAATTTTATATGAAACTTGAGCTTGCTGCCCTCTCGAGTGCAAGTATCCAGTAGTGGACCAGTCACCACAGCATCCTCCAAATACAATGTGACTGGTCCCATCACTGCCCTTTGATATTCCAGCCCAGTGCCTTTTCTGATTGGCAACCTGTACAACCAATTGGCTTCCCAGCCTACAGTATGAACCATTGGTAATGGGTTCTACAAGATTCACAGCAACGAACGAGAAAAGAAAATTCCATCCATCTTTGCAGGTTTTATGTAAGCCTTTAAAGAACAATGCTGTTTTTAAAGGGTATTATTTTGGGTAAAAAGATGAATTTAGTTAAAATAATAATATGTGAAAATAGTTGTGCCTGGTAAAGAGCCTTAAAAGGGGACGGTGCCCAAAAAAGGCAAGCAAAGGGTAGTTGATCTTTTCCCCATTAATCAATTACCATGCCTTACTCTACATGGGGTCGGTGTGTGGAGGCAGCCATAGTGAAACAAGAGCAGGGATTTGCTTTTTCATTTCAGAGCTGTCCACTGATCACTGGTGGAGTAATGTTGGAGAGGTGCAGGAGACCATATTCTAGACCAGGGATATGCAATTAGCGGACCTTCAGATGTTGCAGAACTACAAGTCCCATGAGGCATAGCAAGACTCTGACAGCCACAAGCATGACACCCAGAGGCAGAGGCATGATGGGACTTGTAGTTTTGCAACAGCTGGAGGTCCACTAATTGCTTATCCCTGTTCTAGACCTAGTACTGATAACTGGGGATTGGCTGTTTGATGTTGAGGTGGGAGATATTTGGGTTCTAGTAATTACCAATGGCTTTGATTTGATATTAAAAAATCATATATGAAATGTTTTGGATTTAAAAAAAGGATATATTTTGCTAAAATGGACACATTTCTTAAAAATTAATTAAAAGGTTGGGAAGTAAAAATGGCAAGAGTCAGTAATCAGTGGGCACTACTGAAGTCTACTAGGCAGGAGGATTAGATTAGGAGGAGATACCAGAAAACTTAGCTGATAAAGAAGTGTATAAAAACAGACGAAAGGATGTCAAACACATTATCAGTATTGCCAAAGCACAATTTAAAAAAAAAAAAAAAAAAAAAAAAAAAAAAAAAAAAAAAGTACCTGGGGATCACCTAAATAAAAACTGGGCAAAATATTTATACACAGTCAGTGGGAACTTATCTGAGAGGTAGAAAGTGCCCACTGCTCAAGGAACCCCTAGCAACATCTGGAGGAACCCTGGTGTAGGCTTTTCTTCCACTTTAATGCGGGACTTCACCCTCAGTCAACATTATTTTTAATTCTTGTACTGGTATCACTGGTAAATGGATATGAAGAGATATGATATTTACTTTGTTTAAACTTTTTTTTTTTACATTTCTTCAGTTACTTCCTGGTTTGCAGGCCCAGACAAATGAGGTCATACATCACAGGAGTCTTCGAGAGGGGTTTTCTTGGCTAAGCACACCCTCCTGTCTGTATGCCTGAGATAAGAGCAGATGAATTCCAGGAAGTAAATGCTCCATGAATCTTCTGCTTTTACTCAAGATAGCCACAGCCAGAAGTGCCAGGGGGTGTTTTTCAAAGTTATTTCTCAGCAACATAAAGCATGGAGATTTGGATGGATGGGAGAGTTTGATTTGAATATTAAAAATGAATTAAGTTCCGCTTTAAGTATAAGGGCTCGTACACACGGGCGCATGTTTAAGAGTATGCAAAACGTTGGGCCCGACGTCAGGGGAAAAAAAAAAATCAGCGTTTTTTTCGGATTTTGCATCGGCGTTAGTGAGCGTTAGTGAGCGTTTTTGAGCGTCGGCGTCAATCAGCGTTTAAAAAAAAAAAAAAACCAACACATTCTTCTGCTATATTTTAACCTAAAAACGTTGGCGTCAAAAAAATGACGGTTAACGCCAGAAAGGTGTTAGTGAGCGTTTTGCGGTGTCGGCGTAAAAAAAAACGTTACAGCTTGGGAACACGCTGGCCGTGGGTTCTACCTTCAGCTCACCAATGCCGACGCCCTCTACAGCTCAAAAACGTTGGCGTTTTCATAACCCCATTGAATAACATGGAGAGCTGCAAAAAACGCCTGTGTGTATGAGCCCTAAATGTGAAATGCATAGAAACAAATTTTCTTTCAAAAATTAGCATAGTTAAAAAGGAACTGCAGTCTGCTCACATAATGTGTAATAAAAACATCTTTGCCATTCTGAAGCTTCCCTCCAACCACTTTGCATATTATATTAGATATACTGTGATTCTGTACTTGCCAAATATGCTGCAGAAATCTCCCTCCACTAAGTCTGACTGCAATCATTTTAGCTGTGGGCAGCTGAAGCTGCTGCCTTTTCACTTCCTGGTTTTATACACACACACACACACACACACACACACACACACACACACACACACACACACAGGCACACCTCCAGCTCTGCAGCTCTCATTGGCCCTCTTATGACTCATCCTCCCCTCCCTTCCTTGCAAACTCTCATGAGAGTGAGAGAGAGAGCGCTGTGCATGATGTCAAACGCTGAAGCTTTTTTTCCCCAGGCAAGAAAAACAGGAAGTATAAGGTATTTACTTGCAGAAAAAAATATATTTTACTATCCAAAGTTTAAACAAGGGCAGAGGATTTAATAGATGGAAAGATAGAAAAATGACTGAAGTTCCACTTTAACTGTTCCTGATATGCATGGACATTCTTGGATTGCAAAGGTATGCATATGGTTTTTGAAAAATAAACATAATGGAAGTCCTGTTTTGCAGTGTATCAAATTCCTATGAGGAACTCAGATACCCCATTTCAAGGGGAAATCATTCATAGAAAGGACTTCTGATCCTTCCTACAAAGGAATCACCCCCATTGAGTGAGAAGGAATGGTCCCTACCATTATAATGTGATGAGATCTAATACAATGCTATTTATGGAAACATTGGTTCTAGGCTAGATTCATGGCCGCAGTGTCAGTAATAATGTGGTCAGGATTGGGCTGCAGGTAAGAAGCCTCTCTGCGGGATGGTATACTATGGGCAGCTCTGTGATCAGCAACATGGCAGACGTGCTATATAATAGGGAAGCAATCCCCTACATGTAACATGAACACTCACAGAACATCAATCATTTTCCCATTCTCTAAGGCCTCATTATTAGATGTATTGTCACGCATGTTGATTTTTTTAGTACAGATAAAATGGACTGAGAAAAAAAAAAAAAAAAAAAGGATTGTTGAACAGAGTATATGAATACCAACAGGTTGTGTTGCAATGCTTTGGAAAATCACTTAGAAGGGTAGGATGTGGATGTTGCCCTTCAGTTTGCCATAGAAAGGTAATAAATTGGACCAGGATTTCTCAACCAGGGTTCCGTGGAGCCCTAGGGTTCCTTCAGAGGTTGCTAGGGGTTCCTTGAGCAATGGTCAATTTTTACCTCTAATATAAATTCCCAATGACATCACTGATTTTTTTATCTATCTGTAAGGGGGTAATTCTTCCCAATGACCACAAGTGTAAGGAGCATTCTTCCCATTGACCATCACACTAATGTATCATGAGTTGTAGATTCTTAATTTTTAGCAGGGGTTCCCCAAGACCGGAGAATTATTTCAAGGGTTCCTCGGTGTTGAAAAGGATGAGAAAGGCTGAATTGGAGTATTTAAAAATGTAAGAAGCCTAGAATTCAACATTCATGCGTGTTTCCTGGTGTAAATGAGCCTCAAGATTGAAATGCATGGCCCATTTTAAAATGTAATAAATCAGATTAATGCAATAATATTTTTTTTTATAGGGGAGGATATTTGTGCAGATGATGTCTAAACCTTAATATGGAGCCTTTAAAAACCATCCTTCCCCTCTATGTGTTCCTTATACTATCCAAAAAACAAACAAACTCAGACATTGAATACAGTATGTGTGCCCACTTCTACCCAATGCCATTTGCTCTGATTTCAGCCATGTGTTGTCTACTTCTTGTATAGGACTGTCTTGTTTTCTGCAGTCTCTGGCCCAGATGAAGATATTTACTACTCACACCTGTACAGCAATCACAGTAAACCATTTTCCATGGCATTTCTGTTAAGTCATTCGGCTAAAATGTTTAAAGTCCAACTCCAGGAAACCTTGAAAAATCTCTCTTGCAGTGGGGCCGTGACTTCACTGCAGGGATTAACTGCTCATTTAGGTCTGGGGCCATGGAAAAGTAGATTTAGTTACCCAATCCTCACAGATGCCTGCATAGTCTTCTCCCCCCCCTGGTCCAGAGGTCTAAGTCCTGACATCATCAATACAAATGCAGGGTTCAAAGCCCTGCATTGGATGAGAGGACGCCAAGGAACAGTCTACTGCCATAGCACGAGGAAGCAGAGCTTCAGGTAGGTAAAAGTGTTTCTTTCTTTCCCCTAAACGAACAGAGTGGGAGCAGCCCCACTGCAGGGAAGAACTTTCAGATCTCCTAGAGGTGGGCATACAACCACCTGATGCACTTTGCTTTATATCAAGCACTGAAAAGAACTAATAAAATGATTATTTTTAAAGCCTGCAAAATCAGACTTCCAATACAGTTTATAAAAAAAAAAAAAAAAAAAAAAAAAAAAAAAAAAAAAGGTTAACAGTGTGGTGCGCTGAAACATGCATCACACCGGTCCCTGACGGAGCTCATACTGACAGCAGCTGAGAGGTAAATCACTACCACGCAGGCTAGTGTGAGCTAGGGGGCAACTGATTACGGGCCTGGCTGAAATTCACTTTTTTTTTTAAGTATCGGTAACAAACATAACGAGATTTCCGATATTGCTTCAAGTGGTTGTACCGGGGTGATGCCTGCAGCAGACGGTCGGCTTTCTAGTAATAACAACAGATGCGGCTAAGCAGTCACTCGGCCGTTATCACAAGCAGCGACGCCCACCGCCTTCCATCGCTCCGCCCAAATCTCCCGTCCCACCGATTGCTTTGTTCGGATCTAGTAATTTGGAAGCCATGTCATGACATCACTTCCAGATTACTGGCATCCTAAAGGCGCCAGTTTTAAAAAAATAGAAAGTATTCAAAAATGCCAAACTTGGCGTTTTGAATACTTTTAAAGTGCAATAAATAGTACCTGTCACTGCCTATTACTGTCACAAGGGATGTTTACTTTCCTTGTGACAGCAATAAAAGTGATAAAAGAAAAGAAAATACAAAGACCGTGTAAAAAAAAAAACAGTTGAATGTTTTTTTTGCCTTAATGCATTCAATGCATTAAAGGTGAAGAACCTTTTCTAAAATAGGGACCCCCCCAGAGACCCCCTTTTACTTACCTGAGCCCGTTCGTTCCTGCGACGGCTACGAGCAATCCACTCCAGCCGGTGTCATGGATGCTCATTGGCTGGATTGGTAGCAGGGGAGACATTGGCTCCTGCTGCTGTCAATCAGGTCGAGTGAAGCGGGGGGCGGGGACGAGTCCCGCTGTTTGTGTGAACACACGCAAACAGCAGGACACAGGAGTGCGCCTGCCAGTGTGACCCCAGGGAAGCTTTCCCTGACGGGTCACTGGATGTGGAGGAGGTCCCAGGAGCGCCACTGGAGGACCCCAGAAGAGGAGATTCGGGGCCACTCTGTGCAAAGCCCTTTTGTTATTTTAAAAAAAATAAATAAAAGGAAGCCTTACAATCACTTTAAATTTACAAAATATTGACACTGGATATCGTATCGGCCCTGAAAAACGAGATCAGTCGATCCCTAGTGTGAACGAGTCCTAAGGGTTCATTTAAACATACTGTGGTGACCTGCGGCCTCTTTCCGAATTGCATCAAGTTCACTGCTAGGGCACAGAGAAAGCAATTCTTTTCTATGGGCCCTGTTACACTGCAATGCTGCAGGGAGGTGCGTTGCAGTACAATGAAGACACACAGCGTTTTAATGCAATGCACTGGAAGGCAGCGCATGTCACACCACTGTGCAGGAAAAAAAACAAAAAAAGTAAACAGTGTGGTGCACTGAAACGCACATCGTATTGCAGCCTACTGCCCCTGGACCTACAGCAGCCCGCATGCTTAAAACAGAGCTCTTTAGCATGTTGTGCTGAGTGAACAAACCCTGGAAGAAAAACCCCTACAGTTCCTGGTGAGGGATGATTATCTGATCAAGTCATCAACAGCACATAAATGTGATGCCTGGATATCTTTCTGTTTCGTTTATTCCTGACGTCAGTGTTCAGCAAGTTACTTTCACTTGTGTTTTCCTAACAGTTATACAAATAGCTACATAGGAAGATGTATTGCTCTGCGTCACGGCATATCTGGACATGTCTGACAGTGATCAGTAATATTCCAATACTACATAACATCTCACAGAGATAGTATACCGGTCATCATCAAAGAGGCACCGCCGCTCTATCCAATCAAAGCAAAGCCACAGTGTCTGCTAATAGCCCACCCCTCTACTAGACAAGGTATACTCACCCATACATGCTCCTGCGCCAAAGTCCTCCAGTGTGATGAATTAATGCCCCCTTACTGTGTGTATTGGCCTGGCAAAAAGATCAAAGAACAGGGTCATCAATAATCTTTAGAAATCTAGTAGCCGTGGTGCAAAAAATGGCAAAACCTGCAATAGATTCCTGTACATGTTGGTAAGGTGTATATGAGTCTGTTGCAACTCCAACACTGCCTTCCCGCCCAGGACAAATCTCAACTTTCAGGACTGTCGCACTTTTAAATGACAATTAGGCAGTCATGCAACACTGAACCCATGTGACATTTTTATCATCTGAGACAGACAGACTTTCTTTTAGTGGTATTTAATCACCACTGGGGGTTTTTTATTTTTTGCTAAACAAAATAATGTTTTTTCCCTAGAAAAAAAAAAAAACACAACAACAACAACACAACACATTTCTCTTCTCAGTTTCTGTTATAAAATCTTGCAAAATAGGGAATTTTTCTTCTTCACTGATGTGCACTGCTGAGGGTGCACTGACAGGGCCAGAGTAACGTAGGGGCTATTGGAGCTGCAGCTCCAGACCCCTTCCTAAAGATAGGCCCAGCCCAATGGTGTGAGTGAGTCACTAATACTGACCAGCCTTGTATACAGTGTACACATGATGGATATGTAAATTTCAGCTGCATATTTAATTTGTTTGCATTTCCATTTTATTTATTTCCATAAAAAAGCCCACCAAAATCCTCAGCACCAGGCCCATGATGTTCTTGATCTGGCCCTGTGCACCAATGGGCAATTGATAGGCAGCACTGACGATTAGTGTCCCGATTGTCATTGTAAATGATGTGCTGACAGTTTTGCCAGTTAATGGCCTTCCTTTTCTCCCACAGACACAGCGTGGCAGGAAAAGACTGCCGATAACCGGAAAGTCTGTTTACATGTGATCAGCTGTAATTGGACACAGCTGAGCACATGATAAAGGGCCGCTGCGATTGGCCCTTTACCCCGATCTGTGATCAGCTGTGTCCGAAGAACACAGCAGTCACAGAGTGCGCCCAATGCGTGCCGCAGGGGGTGGACGTCTATTGACGCCCTCCCAGAACAAGACAGCGCTGTAGCTGTCTTTTTTACCTTCATGCATTCCTTGCATTACAGTAAAAAACATCCCACTACTCCTCTCAAAAACACACTTGTGATGTTTATTTTGTCAGCCTGTAAACACCCAAATCTGCATGGACACGTAGGCTAAGAGTGCTGCTTCTACAAGCTGAAAGAAAACCACCAAATGCCTGTACAGGGCTCCGTTCACATCTGAGTGATGCAAGTTGCAGGCGGAATCGGCTCGAATCTGCCAGTGACTCGCAATAGCAGGAAATCGCGGGACGCCCGGGCATTCCCGGAGCGTTGCCCATTGATTCAAATAGCACCCCATACGCGGCACGCTTTTCCCACCCAAAAAAAAAAAAGTACATGAGCTTCTTTTGGGCGACAGGCATCCCACGATTCTGGTTGGGCGTTTTTACTGTGATTGCCCCCGGCGGATCAACGGAAAAGCGTGCCGCGTATGGGGCGCTATTTGAATTAACGGGACCACCCGGGCGTCCTGCGATTTCCTGCTATTGCGAGTCATGGGCAGAATCAAGCCGATTCCCGCAACTCGCATCACTCAGATGTGAACGGAGCCCAAACAGCATTTTTTATGCCCAATTTTCATAAAGCCTTACCTGTCTCCATTCAACGATCCAGCGATGTCCCAGCTGCAGCACTGCTCCCCTCACTTCCTGGTCTAACAGGAGACACCGAGATCAGAGGAAGCCATAGGCTCCTACTGCTATCAATCAAATCCTGTGAGGAAGAAGCCGCACTGTGCGTGTCTATGGATGTATAAAGCCTAGCTCAGAAGCATTAATGCAGAGGTGCCCCCTCAACACCTGAGCAGACAGCGCCAGCGGGGGAACTGTAAAAGGAGGCAAAAAATGCTCTGGGCAATACCGCTACACAGAGCAGGTAAGTATAACATCTTTTTTATTTTATGACGTGTCTCTTAAACACAGCAAAAACATTAAGAAAAAAAAATCACAGCAATTGAGCTGCAGGCAAGTGACTGCCAAGAATAAAGTCACCAGTCTTGGGATCATGCCCTACATCACCCAGATCAGCATATTCATAGGTATGGGCAGGTTTTGCCAATCACCCGTGGACAGGAAATCTGTACAAATCAATGTCAGGCAGACAGTGACATATAAATTGTGAATGGAGCATTAGGAATGCATTGTGCGCCCCTGGACACAAACGATCTGCGTTCAGAGATGCGGATCCATGCCTAAGGCAGTCACCATAAAAAAAAAAAAACAAAAGTGACACCACACAGAATACAGATTATTCTCAGGTTCAGGTCTATAGCAAACAATGATTTGTGTTTAGGCGAGGGAAGCAATAAAACTTCACAAAGTTCTCCTTCGGTGGATTTATCCGCAAATGGATTTTGTTGGCTATAAGCCCTTGGTCACATCTCAATAGAAATGCATGGAATAGCCCAGGGCTGCTTTACAAACAGGTGAAACCACTGTAAATGGAGAAAGCACTTTCAGCCTTTATAAAATCGCTCCAAGGGTCCAGGATAGAAGAAGCAGAACAAAATGAATTAAGAACTCAGATAAGCGCAAATCGCCAGACTTGTGCACTGTGGTCCTTCAGCCCAAGGCTACAGGCAGATTTCAGGTTGCAGCTGCCGATCGTCTTCTATGGCTTCTAATGAGAGGTAAAGCAGTTCAGCCGCGTTGTACAGAAGAACATGCTCCTCTGCATCCAACACAGAGTTCTAAATATGTATAGGGTTTGTTTTGGGGCAATTTATGTATTTTACGCTTTGCTAAACCCAAAAGCAACAATTATATTGCAGTTTACCAGTCCTTAGAGGTGGTGGCTAAATTCATATTCTTTCCTCATCTGGGTTGCATTGGAGAGATTTCCCTTAAAGTGGAAGTATAGTCAAATACTAACCACGCTAAAAGTAGTTGTAAAGTCTAATGGTTTTTCACCTTAAAGCGGTACTAAACACATCCATTTAACAATTTAAAAACCACGTGCCGGAAATGTAACACTCCCATTGGTTGTGCTCTAAACTAAACTGTCAAACCATCCAATGGCTGGTGTCATAGCTGATCACATGTGCAGTATCATGGCAGTTGTAGATTAATCAGAGGTCAAGATGGCAGCTTCCTTGCCCAAAAATGATAGGAGGGTTTACTACCACTTTAATGCATTAAGGTGAAAAACGTTTTCTTAATAGGGACCCCCCCTCCAGAGCCCCCCCCCCCTTTTACTTACCTGAGCCTGTTCGTTCCTGCGGCGGCTACGAGCAATCCTCCAGCCGGTGTCTCGGGTCCTCATTGGCCATTGGCTCCAGCTGCTGTCAATCAGGTCCAGTGACGCGGGGGGCGGGCAGAGTCCCGCTGTTTGTGTGAATACACTCAAACAGCGGGACAGGGGAGCGCGCCCGCACGGGGGACCCCAGGGAAGTTTTTCTTCAAGTCACTGGATGCGGAGGAGGTCCCTGGAGCGCCGCTGGAGGACCCCAGAAGAGGAGGGTCGGGGCCACTCTGTGCAAAACCACTGCACAGAGGAGGTAAGTAGGACATGTTTGTTATTTTAAAGAAAAAAAAAACAAAAAGCAAAGCCTTACAATCACTTTAAACCTGTTCCCACCACCATTTTAAGCTTATTCTATGTACCCTGAAAAGCAGACATAACTAAATGGTGGACCACTGTCCGATCTAGGCCCCCGGTCGCGCCATTTAGGACGCGCTTCTTCAACTTTGGCTTCTGCTGCTGTCATTCTCAAGGCAGAACGGAGAGCAGGAGGCTGCACGAGTTAACTTTACAAATTAACTAGTGGGTGAATGGTTGCTAGGACACCCGGCGGTCCTAGCAACCAATCATCAGCTAGTAAATATAAAAACGTAACTGTGGCAACACATGGCTGTGGTGGGAATGGAGACAGGGGCTGATGTGAAGGAGCAGTGCTGTGTGTGAGTGGGGGGGTTGATTTGGTGGGGGGAGGGCAAGTGATGTGATAAAGGAGCAGGAGGAGGGGAGATGCGATGGGAAGGGGAGATGTGCTAGGGGTTGTAAAAAGGTGGGGGGGGGGGGCGCAAGTGCTGTGAAGGCAGATCTGAAAGGGGCAATGCAATGTGAGGGGAGAGGATGTTAAAGGGGGGCTGTGGCGGGTTGATGTGAAGGGGGCAGTGGACACTAATGTGTAGGGGGAACTGATTTGAAGTGGGGGGCTGGAGGACACTGATGTAAGAACAGGATTGTGATATTATTGGAGGAGGAAGGTTCCCCTGATAGGATTATACGGTGCAGAGTAACAAAAATCAATAGCATTTTGAATAATAATAATAAAAAAAAAATAATCACATTTTTATTAATACACAATTGATAAAAAAAAAAAAAAAACACACACAAAACCAAAATACTTAAACAGCACAGCACATTAAAAACATATGGACTTTGTTCTTTTGACTGGGAGTTACCCAGATGAAGGTGAAGAGGATGAGTCAAAAATGATCCTG
>BLSH010037215.1:1145624-1158064 GCA_018402905.1 Glandirana rugosa
ACCCCCCCCCCCCCCCCCGTTCACACAGGACACAGAGCTGTGACTGTCAATCAGCTGGAGATCCCTCCCTTGTCACCTTTTTTCTCTTGGTGTCAGGAAAACTTGTCAGAAGTGATTCATGCTGATAGGAGAGGAACGAAGCAGCCAACAGAAATGGCACTTAATGCTCTTAATTGAGATAAGTACCTACTATAGGAGGGATATGCTTTGTTCAGATTTCATATCTGGACGTTTACATCCACTTTAACTAAAGATCCATACAAAAAAAGTACAGCTATACGGCGGAGGAAGAGTCTGCGGGAGACAGAGCGTTGCACCAACAGTCCACTGATTGCAGTTGTAATGTAAATGCAAAATAATTAGAAATGAACAATTATGCAAAATTGTTAATATTTTTTTTAGCAAAAGGTGGAATGTTCCTTTAAGTGAAGGAAAGATCAAAAGACAGATACACTTCATACGCCGATTCCAGTGTGGATAGACTCGAATAAATGATGACTGTTTATTAATGCAGAGCTGATCATCCCCCAGGATCGTACACCAGCCAAAAAATTTGTCTGGGAGAGATGAGCCCTTCGGGCGAGTGCCAGGGCTGACAGACGGGCATCCCATGCCTCACCTTCCCAAAATTAAACCTGTCAGAAGTTGCAGCTATCAAAGTACAGACAAAGTCAAAACTTTTTTTTCCTCCTTTGAATAGAGGAGGGAATGTTTAGAAAGCCGTCAGTTCTATTCCAGTCTGTCGGCATTGGTGGAGATTTCCCTTTCCAGATCAGAACTTTCTAAACATAGGCAGCTCCCAGGTTCCCCACAAAAGGAGAACAATGAAGAGCCCAGAGGAGAGACTGCCCAGCCTGCTATCTCTTCCCAAGATCCATCCTGTCTGACAAGACAAAGCCCTTTTCACACCACACATCCATCTTCAGTACATTGGAGTATTCACTTTATCTAAAAAATTCAGCGGATAAGGGAAAGAGGAAAGGGGAAGAATTGAGAACTTGCAATGGGAAACAAACAACACACAGAACATGATGCTCCCATGTATAGAATGGGCAGACTGCTCATGGCTCGAATCTCAGCCGGTTCAGCAGGAATGAATAGGCAGGCTGAATTCACTAAGGTACAACCAGCCTGCTGAGTTTAACCTACAATTAATCGCTAGTGGCTGCTATAGCTCCTAGCAATAATCACGGCCTTCTCCCGGTGGGGGCGGCTTTCCCCGCCTCCCACCCCCAGAAAACAATGGCCTGGCAGGAGGGACTCTGTGTGTTGATGGGGGAACTCAAACAAATTTCTTTTTTGCAACCTGTGGTTGCAGGATAGAAATTTGCTCCATGTATGGCCGGGACCTCTACTTCAGCACACGAACAACTGGATACATAGAAAAAGATACCCGTGGGCTTGACAACAGTCTGGTAAGAAGGTTGTTGCCAGGGCAGAAGGTGAGAGGAACCACACCAATGGGTACAGGGACCACAATAAAAAGGCGGTCTAAAAGAGAAAAAAAAAAAAAAAAAAAAGAAGAAGAAGAAACAACTGTGGCTTAAAATGACCCTTACAGAAAAACAATTGAAAACATTAAACAGGAATTAAACCCTGATGGGTTTTAGTTCCTCTTTAGTAACCTGCAAAGTAAAAGCATAATGGGGTAGTCTGCATCGCATACTAGCCTATTATCTGCCACTTACCTGCCATCGATGCCCGCGCTGCCCCGTGCAGGCTGCATCCATCTTCGCCCCTCTTCCTTCCGGGCCAGCAGACTCCGGCTTTCACTGGCCAGAGTCACATGACATCACTCCCGCGTGTGCGCCGCCAGTCACGGCACAATCCTAGTGAAGAATCGGCACGTCAGGCCGTGTCTTCACTGCGCATGTGCCAATGACGTTGGCGCAAGCGTATACAGAGAATATCTCCTAAACGGTGAAAGTTTAAGAGATATTCTCGGTACCTGTAGGTTAAAGTGGTTGTAAAAGGTTTGTGTGTTTTGTTTTTTTTTAAATAACAAACATGTTAAGATTACCTAATCTGTGCAAGGGGTTTTGCACAGAGCGGCCCTGATGCTCCTTTTCTGGGGTCCCCCAGTGGCGCTCCTGGCTCCTACTCCTCAAGTGCCTGCACGGAGAGCCGATTCCCATGGAGGGCACCCATTCGGGTAAAATCCTGCATCTTGCTGCTGCGTCCAATGACACAGTCAGCAGGACTCGCCCTGCCCCCTGGCTCCGTGTCACTGGATTTGATTGACATCAGTGGGAGCCAATGGCTCCTGCTGCTATCAATCTATCCAATGAGGACCCGAGACAGCGGCTGGAGCTGCTGGGCTTGTCTTCAATGCTGGAATGATCGGGTTCAGGGAAGTATTAGGTGGGCTCTGAGGGGCTGCTGCAGTACAGAAGGTTGCTCACCTTAACATGGAGTTCTACCCAAAAGTGAAACTTCCTCTTTAAGTGCTGGTGACCCCCTTACATGCCACAATTAGCATGTCATTTTTTTGGAAGGGGAGGGAGCGGGTACCTAGTTTTCAGAGGTAAGCAAAGACACACCGCTCTAAACACTGGGAACTGGATATCGACATGGAAAGGTGCACACCTGCTCCAGGTGCTCAGGCTCTGGATGTTCCTCCCTTATCCATTTAGCACAAGTCCAGAAAGAATAAAGATGAGCAGTCAGTACTGGAAATGTAGTCTTCAAATATTTATTTAATTCCGAAAGTTAAAAGGAACACACAGACGAGTTTCGGCAGAGATGCCTTGTTCAGAAGTACCCACCTCCCACTTCCGCCCCTGGCGAAGTGGCACCGGACAGAAGTTCACCTCTTCCCTCTCCCTCCCTGCAATCTTCTGGGACATGCCAGAGGTCCCAGAAGATTGCCCAGCCATCCAGATCATGCAGCATGAACAGTGCATGAAGCCACAGCCAGGCGCCCACACTTGCAATGCTGGCGCAGTGGAGAGGCAGGGGAAAGGACTCCAATTTAATGTATAGAATGCATTATGGTGAAAAACCTTGAGACTTTACAACTCCTTTAAGAGTTTCTTTGGAACAAAGCAATTTCTTCACTATATTAACAGCCTGCTGGATTCTCTTTCGCAATTATCACTAGCGGCTGCTATAGCTGCAGCAATAATCATGGTCTTCTCCATAGGTGTGCGCAGCTTATTGTATTAGGGTGTTGCATTAAAGTGCAAACAAATATATATATATATTATATATATGTCAGAAGGGCAGATGTCTGTGTCAGCAGTTTATTTTTACATTAATTTTGTTTATTTTTCTACAATTTTGTTGTTTTTTTTTTAAATAGTTTGTTACAATATTATATTGTATTAATTATTTTTTTTACAATTTTATTTAGGAGCCCTGCTGGGGGGCTTTGGTGAAATATCAGGGGTCTAAACAGACCCCTGATGTCTCACTTTTGAGACAGAGGACAGAGAATTCCCCTGTCCCTTTCTCTGCAGCCAGGCAGCAGGGGGAATCTGCACAGTACAGGGTTATTAGGGTGTGCCCAGGCACACCTGCCACCCTATGTGTGCACGCCTATGGTCTTCTCCCAGCGGGGACGGCAAAACAAGACAACTCGGCAGGAGGGGTACCCCTGTGAGCACTGCAAGTTGTGGAATTTGCACGGTGTATGGCCTGCCTAAGACTTAAAATAACATGCATGAGTATTTAGACTAGGTTCATACATATATGGTGTGGGAAACAGTAATCCTGCAATGCATTGTAATCCGCTGCAGGTGTTAAAGCGGTTGTCTACCCTTTTTTTGTACTTTTACCTACAGGTATGGTTTAGAAGATATTCCCTTTCTAATGTAATACATCGTTACGGCGCATGCGCCGTGTATGTGTCCTGGCAAAAGCCGGCATTAGTTCCGGACCCTGCCGGGGAAAACGAGGCCCGCGCGCATGCGCGGGAGTGACGTCTCGCGGCTCCGGCCAGTCACAGCGCCGGAGCCGCGTACCCGGAAGCAAGATCCGGGTGATGATGTCCGCTCCCACGGAGGGGACCGAGCGGCTCGGTCGGATCTTCGTTTTAAGGTGAGTATTTCATAATGTGCTAGTATGCGGTGCATACTAGCTCATTATGCTATTATCCTGCAGGTTTTTATTTTTAAGATTTTTTTTTTTTTGGAGTAGACAACCGCTTTAACACAAAGTTAAAGACACCCCAAACGGATGGCAAACGCAGTGCAGTTTGCCCGCACCAGTTCGCATGGTACAAAGCGACTATGCTATGTGGTTGCGGTGCAGCTCCAAAAAAAGGTGCCTGCTGCACTTTTCTGGAGCGGTTTGAGCCCATAAATCACACTCCACTGAATGGCATGTGAATTGCACAGGAATGCGATGTAGTTCTTGTGCAATTCACATGCCGCGTTATAGTGTGAACCGCGGCTTGGCATAAATGTGTTCCCTAAAAGCACACTGAAAGCAGAACCTCAGGTAAAAATAAAACAGTACAGCTATAGCAAAAATAAATAAAACAATTCACCTGCAGCAATCCCCTCTCCACCACTAGATGTCACCTTTCTTCCAGGATGAACAGTGGTCAGCATCATTTCACCCACTTCTTGGGTGATCATGCCACCATGGACCCATCCTCTAGGGATGAGTTAGCTGGGGCTCAGAGTACTGCTGCATAGAACAGCATTGACAGAAGCACCACTCAGTCCAGGAAAAAGAGCGCCTACTACTGCTGGAGAAGAGTAGGGATCCTGATGATACCACACTATACAGAAAACCTTAGAAGCATGATAGACAGATATATGAGATTGGATAGATCGGCAAGATAAGCAGTGTCACATGTGGTGAGTGGCCGCAACATCTGGCAGTACTTGGTCCCTCTTTCAACTCCCAAGACAGAATTCCTCATCCAGCCAAGGCATGCAGAATAAACAAACCTGTCCTTTAAAGAAACATTTACTGAGAGAAATATAGAGCCTGTCATAGTAGATATCCACCTGGAAATAATCGTGCCCAGTAGTCTCAACCAAATACTTTCTGAATCACTGACCTGGAACAAGCAACTTAAAATGAATGCAGTCTGTATGCTACAATAATTAAGTCAAATGCCTACTCCCTAATTTAAAGTAGATGTGAACCCTTACCATGTAAAACATCCCATTATGGTTTAAAATAAAAATGCAAGACAAAACATTTGTATATAGATATTAGAGCTGCACGATTAATCGTAAAAGAATCGTGATCTCGATTTACCCCCCTGCGATCTCCATCCCGCATTACCGCGATGCTCAATGCAGTCATAATGGAGACAGAGACACTAGAAAAACCTGTCAGCTCAGGAGGAGATAAGAAGCTTCACACTGGGACACTTGGCTGCCCTGGGCGATCCGACTTGCGGGTGACTCAGCGTGACTTGCAAGCAACTTCTGTAATAAAAGAAGTCAATGAAAGTCGCCTGAAGTCTCCCCAGGAACCTTTTTCTAAGTCGGAGCGACTTGAGTCTCTCCTGTCTGGGCAGACTGCCAACCCTGAGATCATTGCTGATAAAAGAAGCAAAGAGATACAATGTTTTTACTTACACACCGGAGTTCATTCCTTTGATAAGTAAATTTCAGCTAGTCTAGCAGAAAATACTGGAACCCTCAAACATTATAATTTTTTTTGTAGCAGAGACCCTGGAGAATAAAATGGCAGTTGTTGCAATATTGCAATATTTTATGTCACAGGGTGTTTGCAGCAGGCTTTCAAATGCAATACTTTGGTCTTCTCTGTGAGCCCGCTCCCATCTTGAGAGTGGGCATTTGAAGCTCACTCGTTGTTCCTTCTGGGATAAGCGCTCACGCATGTGCATATCACAGGAAGTGTGGCACACAAATACTGCAATGCTGCAGGCACAGGATGCTCATTGGCTCCTGGAATGATATCCCAAAAGCCAACGGCCGCTGGGGGGTGGCATGTCAGCACAAGTCTTGCCCATTGGAAGACAGACAGGCTGTGCCCCAAGTACAGCCTGAAAACTGACCATTCTGGGATAGATGTGCTCTCATACTTACCAAGGTCAGTTTGAAATACTGTAGGAAAGCATGGGAACTGGCAGAATGAAAGTATTTCACACAAAGGAAACAGGGTGGATAAAAATTGATGAGTTAAAAAAATAAATAAATAAATAAAATAAAATAAATCAGATTTTTTTTATTTGAATCAGATTTTTTGATTTTTATCAAATTTATTTTAATAAAATGCTTTTGGAGTATAAATCTATCTAAAGATAGTTTTCCATTTAAGATACATTAATAATTTAGTTTATTCAACATGAAATGGAGCTTAGTTATGTAGCATGAGGCTGCATATTGTGCAATATTTACATTGTTGGCAAACTCATTCAATGAATCCAAGCTCTGAAAGCTGAGATAACATGCACTGCATTGATGCATTCACACAATTTCACAGTACCTATGAGATAAAACAAAGTTCAGGAATATTCCTTTATACCATTGTTTTGTAAAGGTAGGTACACTACAAACTGTATCATTGCATCGTCCTGATATTGCTGTTTTACCAACCTGACAGATTATTATTCTAAATAGGAAACCTTAATTTTGCTTGCAAATATTAAAGATTATAACTTCCAGCAAGAATAAGTCCTTATAGTTAAAGAGCACCTGTCATTTCAGATCCATCATGGCAGCGCCTGTTAGCGGGCATCCACTCCCCTGCTGCCACCAAGTCCCTCACCTTGTTATGTCCCTGCCGCATCACCGGCCGTCCCATTAAATTGAATGGGACTGTCGGTGAGTCAACAGCGGGTCAGAGGAGCCACTGTGGGACAGAGATAACAGTTGCTCTTTAAAAAATTATGATTTAAATCAAGTCTTTTACTAGGGATTTAAATCGACTTGATTAACCACTTCAGATCCGCGCTATTGCCAAAGTACGGCTCCAGCGCGGATCTGAAATCCCATGGACGTCCTCCACTGCGCATGCTCCTGCGCGCCCCCGCCCGAGACCCGCCGATCACTTTAGGAGCCTCAGAACGGGGAACCGCCGTTGTAAACACGGCGGTTCCCCGTTCTGTGACAGGGGACATAACAGATCTACTGATCCCTGTCACTGGGATCAGTTAGATCTGTTATGTCCCGGCCAGCCCTGCCCCCCCACAGTTAGAACACACCCAGAGAACATATTTAACCCCTTCACTGCCCCCTGCTGGTTAACCCCTTCAATGCTAATGACATTTATACAGTAATCAGTGGATATTTAAATTTCTGATCGCTGTATAAATGTCATTGGTCCCAAAAATGTGTAAAAAATGTCCGACATTTCCGCCCCAATATCGCAGTCCCGATAAAAATTGCAGATCGCCGCCATTACTAGTAAAAAAAAAAAAAAAAATAATAATAATAAAAACGCCATAAATCAATTCCCAGTTTGTAGACACGATAACTTTTGCGCAAACCAATCAATATACGCCGATTGCGATTTTTTTTTTTACCAAAAATATATGTAGAAGAATACATGTCGGCCAAAACTGATGAATAATTTTAATGGATTTGTACTTTAGCAAAAAGTAAAAAATATTGTTCTTTTTTGCAAAATTGTCGCTCATTTTTTGTTTATAGCGGCGATCAGAAATGACGCAGAGGGGATCAAATACCACCAAAAGAAAGCTCTATTTGTGGGAAAAAAAGGATGCAAATTTTATTTGGGTACAACGATGCACGACCGCGCAATTGTCATTCAAAATGTGACAGCGCTGAAAGCCAAAAATTGGTCTGGGCAGGAGGGGGGTTTAAGTGCCCGGTAAGGAAGGGGTTAAAATCAAATCCACCCTGAAAGGAAACATTGCAAATAAAGCAGGATACTTTAACAAGTACATGGTATAACGACCACAGATCAGGATATGAAATGTTGGAGCAGCATAGTGTAAATCCTGGGTAATGCAAGGCTACCATTAGTGCTGCCTCTTTTCATTGTCATATGATCAGTACCAAACAGACACTTCTTTGTCTAAGGTTTGCAAAAAAAAAATCCCTATATACCATCATCCAATACATTATGCAGATAGCCAGCTTTACATCCTTACACAGATTTGCCATTTTCAGGCAATTACTACCCACACACAATGCATTGCCTATTCCACAAATCCCTCTATGCCCACTATTCTCCTACACATCCCCCACATCTCTTGGCTCCTGCCACTTCCAATGGGTTTCCCGGTCTTTACCATGACCTATGTCTACAACAAGCCTTTTTTTTTTTTTTTTTTTACAATGCCCTTCCACAACCATCCCACCCTAAACAAAGAAAGGACATCAATCATTGTTGCCTTATCTTCATTCCCAGGCAAATTAAGAATGCCAATTTACAATCCCATTTCCCCATCCCATTCAGCTTAGCCTATCTGATCCCTACACCAACCTACAACAAAACAGAAACCCACATTGGATAATGGTTTCCCACTGCATTCTAGAAAACGTTTCCAAAAACACCACATGGACTTTCGAAATCTGGGCTAAATCTAAAATTTAAAGGGCTTTTTTAAGCATCTCCTCTCGGAAAAAGGAAACAGACTCCCGCGGTGTCAATCCACATGCAAAAGCATTTAATAAAAAGTGGTAACTTACAGCTAAAATTGCGTTAGAGCTCCAAGCATAAAACAGAACTGCCGGCCGTGGTACAAAAATGCCCGTCCTTCCGGGATGTTATAGGAGAGAGGTTGTTAGGGCACTCCGGTTTTTGGATGGTGGGGCTGGTGGCCAAGTGGTGTCCTTAGGACAGAAGAAGTGGCTCTTGGACAGAAGAAGCAGATCTGGAGGTATAAGGGGTAGAAGACAAGGCACCTCTAAGTGGAATAAGGCAGATCTGGAGGTATAAGGGGTAGAAGACAAGGCACCTCTAAGTGGAATATGTAAAGGGTTTATTGGTGCAGCTGTTGCAAAACTACAAGTCCCATCATGCCTCTGCCTCTGGGTGTGATGCTTGTGTCTGTCAGAGTCTTGCTATGCCTCATGGAACTTGTAGTTCTTCAACATCTGGAGGTCCGCTAATTGCATATCCCTTTTGTAGAAGATCAAATATGCATAGGATCTAATATAGTGTGGATACACATTATATTAGATCCTATGCATATTTGATCTAATACAGTGTAAGTGTTTTTATCCGTGTGTGCACCAATAAACCCTTTACATATTACACTTAGAGGTGCCTTGTCTTCTACCCCTTATACCTCCAGATCTGCTTCTTCTGTCCAAGAGCTGCCCTAAGGATCCCACTCTTCTACCCCTTGTCCTTCCAGGATGTGATCGCAGGTGGTGGCGTCAGCACGTTGAGTACCCTGCGCGCTTGGTCCTAAACAGACTTCTCCGAGGCGATGCTTATAGAAAATAGGAGACATCGGAGGACCTTGAGGTTTAACCACTTCAATACCATAGGACGTCATATGACGTCCTTGACATTGAGTGGCTACAATGTCAGCTACAGGCACCATTCAGATACCCTTGTTTAGAGCCAGCGATTCTCTTTCAGAAAAAAGTGGTCTCAGCAGTGGATTCGGCGCAAGATCGCTTTTAAAATCGGTGGCGGGAGAGGTGGCTCCCTCCCCTCCCACCATTTTCCCGTCATCTCTGCCACTTACCGGACCGTCTGCAGCGGCGGAGAAGATCGGGTCCGTTCCCCCCCCCCCCCCCTGCACAGGAAGCCAAGTGAGCGGAAGACGCAGCCCACTCAGCTCCATAAAATCGCAGGGCGGAAGCGACGTCACAAGTCACTTCCGCCCAATGCTCTCAAAGGGCTTTTTTTTTTTTTTTTTAACGGATTTTAAAAAATTTGTTTTTTTTGCATTTTACTGTACATATGAGATTTGAGGTCTTTTTTACCTCAGAACTCATATTTAAGTGTTCCTGGCATGCTTTTTTCTATTACAAGGAATGTTAACATTTCTTGTAGTAGGAATAAAAGTGATCAAAATTTTTTTTTTTTAAAGAGCGGTGTAAAATTAAAAAATAAAAAGTAAAATAAATAAGAAAAAATTTAAACGCGCCCCGTCCTTGGGAGCTCGTGCACAGAAGCGAATGCATATGCAAGTCCCGCCCGCATATGAAAACGGTGTTCAAACCACAAATGTGAGGTATCGCCGCGATCGTTAGAGCAAGAGCAATAATTTTAGCACTAGATGTCCTCTAACTCAGCGGGCACAATTTCAAAGCATGACATGTTGGGTATCAATTTACTCAGGTTAACATTATCTTTCACAATAAGGAAAAAAATTGGGCTAACTTTACTGTTGTCTTATTTTTTTCATTCAAAAAAAAATTGCGCATGTAAGACCGCTGCGCAAATACAGTGTGACAATGTTTTGCAACGACCACCATTTTATTCTCTAGGGTGTTAGAAAAAATATATATATATAAAAAAATAAAAAAAATGGTTTTAACTTGTAAACACCAAGTCCAAAAAATAGGCCTGGTATTGAAGTGGTTAAGCTGTTCATACCTTGGCTGGGTTGTGAAGCCACTGGCGTTGCTGACCTCCTATAATCAAGAGGTCCACCCTTTCTGGTAAGTGGACACCTTTAACAAATGGTGGTGGAATCGCTGGTGCAGTTGACTAATACAGATGAATTTTCACTGTGGTGACCCAGAAGTGTGTGGAGATTCATATCAACTATTACTCACCTCATGATATATGGGTTTTTATTCTTTTTTATACCCCCATGGTGATCTATGAGGGGCAGCGCAGCCTTTTATTAGAATTGATCATTTATGCCATTGGTGTTGGGTGGTGTTAGGTTGCAGTTGCAACTTCAGTAATAGATTTACATCATTTGTTAACAACTGTTAAAATAACTTTATCGCAGTTTCCTCTCCCTTTTATAGATCTAAAATGTAATTTAAATAAAAACTACCTGACATTATATGAAGAGAAACTTCCCTGAAAATGTACCTTTTCTATCTACAGGGTCGTACTACAAGCTCATGCCCAGGCATTCAGACCCGAGGAGAAACAATACCTAGTCCAATGGATTCACCTCCAAATGAGACTGGCCAGGCTGTAGTTACATCTCACTGGCATAAGACATGGGACCAAAAATGGTTTAAAAATACTATTGAGATGTATGACAGATACGCTTCTCCTGTGTAGACATTCAAAAGCCCTGGGACTACTGCTGGGCACTGCCATCTTGGATATGATGTCAGGAGCCCCAGAAGACTCACAGCTGTCACTCATGTAACACCATTGTATTCTGCTTTGGTTCCTCAACATAAAATGTTATGTAGGGAGGTAAGGGACAGAGGAGCTGGGCCAGCAAATGACACTCTCAGAAGAGGAATATGTAATATGTTGTTACTTCTCCATTTTTTTGTACTGTACCCAAAAATGTCAAAAATTTAACCACTTCCTGCCCACGCTATAGCCAAAAGAGAGCTACAGCGCAGGCTTACTTTGTCGGGAGGGTGAACATGGACAACCTTCTGTGATCGCGCTGCCAGCGCCGCACCCACTGCAACGCATTTTATGATTGCTGAATCCTTTGGACTCAGGGTAATGGGCCAATCACAGAGGCCCTTTACCACGTGATAAGCTGTGTCCAATGACAGCTGATCACAGGATGTAAACACAAGCTGGTTATTGGCTTTTCTTTCACCGCACATGAGGAGGAAAAAAAGAGAGCCGATAACCGGCTTGTGCTAAAGGGATATCGGCCCTGATGATCAGTGCAGTCCCAGCAGTGCTACCAATCAGTGCCTGCTCATCAGAGCCACCTCAGTGCTGCCTACCAGAGCCCATCAGTGAAGGAGAAAGATGACCTGTTTGCAAAATTCTATAACAAAAAAACTATGACATTTTTTATGTTTTCAAAATTTTCAGGCTTTAACAAAAAATAAAAAACCCAGTGGTGATTAAATACCAACAAAAGAAAGCTCCATTTGTGTGAAAGAGGATACAAATTTCAAATGGGTATAGTGTTGCATGACCGCGCAATTGTCATGCAAAGTGTGACAGCACTGAAAGCTGAAAATTGACCTGGGCAGGAAGGGGGTTTAACCTCTACAGGTCCGCGCTATTGACAAAAGACGTCAACAGCGCGGACCTGAAAATCCGGGGGGACGTCCATGGACGTCCGCCCCCTTACACGCCCCCTGCGCGCTCTGGGCGGCGGCGGCGGCGCGCGCGCGCCGCCGCCGCACGCTGCGGGGGCGTGCCCGCGGGTCGGGCGGACTCGATGTCCGCTCCTGACCCGCGATCGCCGTACAGAGCAGTAGAACGGGGAACCGCCGATGTAAACACGGCGGTTCCCCGTTCTGTGACAGGGGACAAACAGATCTACTGATCCCTGTCACTGGGATCAGTTAGATCTGTTATGTCCCGACCAGCCCATCCCCCCCACAGTTAGAACACACCCAGGGAACATTGTTAACCCCTTCACTGCCCCCTGCTGGTTAACCCCTTCACTGCTAATGACATTTATACAGTAATCA
>BLSH010037215.1:1158116-1206577 GCA_018402905.1 Glandirana rugosa
TTTAGATAATCCCTCCGGATTTCTCCGAATAATGGATCACGCGTTTGTTGTTTCCTACACCGCCGTCCAGGGATACCGGTCTTTTATTAATTGATACGATGAATTTCATTAGACCAGGTTTTGACCCACGAGATGTAACCGTATGCTAACCCACTTTCCGATATATTTATACTTTTGACGTGGTGCGCCTATAACCGTCGACTTCAATATACGTTTAGTACTGAAATGCAGGTTGTCAGTGCAAAACTTAACCTCTGAGACCGTGTTTTTCCTTTTTTTTTTTTAGTTGAAAAAAAAAAGAACAAATTGGTGAACGGACGACTCGTTAATTGGTGAAGGAATGACCCGTGAGTACAACATCGCACGACCGCGCAATTGTCATTCAAAATGCGACAGCGCTGAAACCTGAAAATTGGTCTGGGCAGGAGGGGGGTTTAAGTGCCCAGTAAGGAAGTGGTTAATTGCTCAGCAGGCAAGTGGTTAAACAAGAAAAAAAAAAGTTGATTTTTTTTTTTTCCTTTTTGTGCCAGAGTCTCCAATTCAAAACGTGACTGTTGGACGTAAAGTCATGATTTGCATATAACTTCAGCTGCCAATATCCGCGTGGTGCAGTTTTCATATTTATATAGCCTTTCACCCAATCGTATGCCAATGTAGAGCACCCAGTTTTGGACCAGATTACTTTAAGTAGCATAGTTAATTATTTTCTGGCCATAGGGACCTGCCGCCACATCCTTTGTTGTTTGCGCACTAGGTAATAAGCCTCTTTAGGCCTCCCTAATAGATTTGTTTAGACAGCGAAAAAGTGAGCACCAAGCCACTGTAAAATAAGATAATCCTGTAAGAGCGAAAATAGATTTCTGCAAAACATTTTTCTTCTAATCTTCTTACTGAACCCATGCCTTACATAACTTTCTATATGGCCCGGCTCTACTGAAAAACAAGATTGCAATTTATTAAGAGCTCACAGCTCAATCGATTTAAAACTGTTATAAATTAAAAAAAAAAAAAAAAACCCAAGGGGGAGAGGGAGAATTTGTTGTTTGCAGATTAAATGCATATAAACGTGCATGACACAGGGACAGCCAGCGACCTGTATGGATGTAAAAAACGTGCTGTCCCTTTTCTAACCCGCTCTGTACCTCTCTAATTGTTTTATTTCCAAGGCTTGCACACGAGAGAAAAATAATTAAATCACATTTATGCCAGTGTGGATTCAAATATGGGAGCAGACACTGCCGATTTGGTGCAGGCTCCTGGCTTCATTGCCTAGTGAACCACTGATCTGAAACCAGCAGACGACCAGACTTTGCCAATTGAGTGCTTGTTCCAGGTTTGTGACTCACTATAGTGAAGCCAAGGTCAGATGATGACCCTAGAACATGCACCTTTACACCCAAGTAAATAAGAACAGCTCTTGTATATCTGCACACTAAACCTGTACAGTACTAAGCAAAAAATGTAGCCAGCTACTGCCGACTTCTCCTTCCAAACCTCTAGTTCCAGATCGCTAGAATCCAGTTGACCTCAACAACACGTTCCTGATCAAGAAGTTCAGTTCTGCCCTCTCCCAGACTCTGCCGATCCAGGATCCACAGTACTTGGAACTGGAGACAGCCAGGAAATAGCATTATCAAACTTAGGCTCCTAATACTTGGTTAAGAAGTGGTTGTAAAGGTTGAAGGTTTTTATCTTCATGCATTGTATGAATGAAGTTAAAAACCTTCTGTGTGCTGCCCTAATACTCACCTGAGCCCCCTCTCAGTCCAGCAATGTGTACGAAAGCCTCGGATATCCAGGGACTCCCTATCCTCATTGGCTGAGATGTCAGCAGGAGCCATTGGCTCCCAATGCTGTCACTCACAGCCAGTGAGCCAATGAGAAGAGAGCTGGGGCAGGGGCTGAGCCACATAGAGGCCATTGGAGTAAGCACGCACCAGTGACCCCCTAGCAAGCGGCTTGCTGGGGGGGGGGGGCACTGGTCAATGAGGAGGAGAAAGGAGCACCAGCGAGAACCCGAGAAGAGGAGGATTGGGGGTGCTCTGTGCCAAACTACTGCTTAAAGCAGGAAAGTATAACTTGTTTAATAGTTTTCTTTCTGCATCGCATACTAGCTCATTATGAAATACTTACCTTAATATGAAGCTGTTACAGCGGCCCCCCATATACCGCTGTGACCAGCGACATGACTCCCAGAGTTATTTCCGGGTTCACGGGCTGCAGCACTGATTGGCCGGAGCCACAGTGACATCACTCTCATGCATGTGCATGGGAGCCGCTGGTCACGGCACCGGGCCTGAAGAAACGGCACGAGCGGGCACTGTGCAACCTGCACCATGCAGGTTTAGGGGATATTTACAGTACCTACATGTAAGCCTTATTATAGACTTACCTGTAGTTACAAGTAGTGTAACTAGGTTTAAAAACACTATAAAATCCGCTCTCCATTAGGCTGTGGAGTTTATGGCCCTTTAGTGAGATGCTCACACATTCGCCAGTACAAGCTTGTACCCCCTGGGTCTGTGCACGGGACGGTTTTCTGGGTAAGACTGTGTGCAATGATGATCACCACACGTTTACATGACCTGTATTATTGTCATAACTGCTTCTATAATATTTTTTTCTTTTCTTATCTATAGAATTGTTAATTATTGTAGAGCAAGCGGCACTAACAAAAAAAAAAGCTCCTGAAGAAGCTGTGGTTCAGCCGCAAAACACGTTGAGCACTTTATACACAGATGGTATACGTATAATTGACAATGGTTGTCCAGGGTCACTCCTTCTGTAAATTTGTAGAGCTGTATGTAGGAGAGCATTTTTGTCATGTCCTTTTTTTAAAGTATATGTTTTAAAGAATGGAGAACAAGGCACGCCAGACCTAAATGCAGTAAAATAGACCACAATTTATTAACACACAAAAGGCTAAATGGGTATGCACTTGGGCCTCCTATATCAGTGCTCCTCATCCCTCCTCTAGCTAGGGTGTGAGGAAAATGCGTGGATGTATTGAAACGTGTCACCCTATTGGCTCCTTGTACGCTGACGCCACTTCCGCCTACGCCGAACTTCCGGTTTTCGTCTCCCGGCGCCGGTGTGTTCCAGAAGAGACACAGACAGCTCGGCCAGCTGATCTACCACTCTCCTTCCTGTTCCATCCTGAATTCTGCACTGGAATGTGACACAGCCACGCGGCTTCTGCCGATCCCATGCCCTTCTTATTTTATACTTTGCGAGTACCCATTTAGCCTTTGTATGTTAATAAATTGGGGTCTATTCTGCTGCATTTGTTCTCCTTTCTTTTCCCCACAGAGTCGCTTATACTCCCTTGGCTGCTGCCCCTGTTTGCCAGTACATTGCCACAACACGGCCATGGACTTGCTATAGAGACTTACTAGAACTGAACTTATAACACACCTGGGGGTTGTGTCCTGGATTGCTCATTACTATTGGCGCCACTCTCCTCCCACTAAAGTATATGTTTTAACCTCCCTGGCGGTAATCCCGAGTGTGGCTCGGGGTGGAATTTCAGTACCATTAGCGGTAACCCCGAGCCACACTCGGGATCGCATCGCTGGATCACTCACCTTGTCCCCTGGATCCAGTGATGTCCCCCACTGTGTCTGCAGGCTGTGTCCTCCGCCAGATGACTCCTGTTTGCCGGGCTCCGTTCCCTGCGAGCGTCGCGGCGCACGGGGACGGAGACCGACTGGAAATTCAAAAAAGTGAAACACACAGTAAACATACAGTACACTGTAATCTTATAGATTACATTGCTGTATGAAATCATTTCACATCCCCTTTGTCCCTAGGGGTTTGCCCAGAGCCCTGCATGCACTTTTATATTATTTATGTCATTCTTTCTGCCTGGAAACATGAGAATGTCCATGGCATAAAAAAGTGTCCCTTTACGTCAAAAGTGGTTTTTGATCGGCTAGAAATCACCGATACTAAATAAGAATGATTTGCAGAATTGAGTGATACTGATTTTTGGGGAAATTTATCATCAGAAACTGAAAGTGACGACAGCGACAATTCTGCAAATGAGCAAATTTCAGTGTTTTTGGTTTGATTACATTATTGAATACATTTTATTACTATTATGTTATTATTTTTGATAATTATTTACGATTTCATGTTTCAAACTTTATCATACCTGGGATGTCTATTAGACTCTTGTTTGGACAGATTTAAGTGAGTTAATCCTAAGAATTACAGGCCTACAATATAAAACGCAAAATTTCATGCAAAATAATTGTACCACTTTCAGCACCAAAAATCTGAAATAATCATACCGCCAGGGAGGTTAAACTGATTTTTATTGGAATAAAAAGTCTATGAAGTCCATAATTGCCTCAGCCTCGTTCTTTTCTTTTACTCCAAAAGCATTTTATTAAAATAAATTTGATAAAACAAAAAAACTGGATTTAAAATTAAAAAAAATAAATAAACAGATTTTTTTTTTTTTTTAAATCATGGATTTTTATCCACCTGGTTTACCCATCTTCAATTACTAACCAAAGTGAAAAAGTTTTTCCTTTTCACATTTAACAGGAAATAACTGAGGCGGTAAGAATTCCAAGTACTGCAAATCAGTAATTTCATTTGCTAAAACATCAACAATGATCATGGAAAAAAATTAAACTGCATGCATGGAACCCTCAAACCCTCAGCACGCACCAAGAACTGAACATTATGTAATATGGAATGAAAGCGTCACAGACAGATTTAAACCTTGCCACATTATAATAATCAAACAAGTCATATCTCAAAGTTCCAGAACTGGCTGATGCAAGATATTTGCATTAGCCAATGACTGTGATGTGACCTCCAAATTATATTACATTATGAAAATGAGCAACTATTTCAGGGCAAAGTAAGAAGCAGAACAATTAAGAGATTTGGGAAGCGAAGCACTTTTGGAATAAGGGCTCATTCACACCAGTTCAGTTGAGCTGTGTTGATATGCACAGAACACAGGCCCAACGCTATGAACACAGAAAACAATTGTTCTCTATGGTGGGTTGCTGTGTGCTGCGAGGAATAAAAAAAATTGTGCAAAAAAAAAAAAAAAAAAAAAAAAAAAAAAAAAAAAAAAAGCTGCATTTGAAGTCCTTATTTGTCCCCGACAAAGATCTAGTTTAAAATTTGAGGTGGAGGCAGTAAAAACAGGCTATTAAACCATGTTTTTACCAACCATAGGCCAACCGACATATCTATATAGACTGCCTTGTTGTATATACAACATGTTGCTTTCTTCCAAGCAGTAGAGTAACCCATTCAAGTGAATGGTACCGCACCACAACCGCATCTAATGAATGCAGTTGTGTCACGGTGCAGCAGGGTTACCCTACACCCTTCCACCCACCACAAAAAAGCAACCTGGCATCTAGGAGCCAGCATACTGTCTCAGAGCTGTCAACCAGCTATGTAAAACGATCCACCACATATGGCTTCTCACAGCTGCCAAAATAAAAGCCGCCCATGTGAAAAAGGCTTTACAGTAGATCTTTCCTAGCCCCATACTACCACATGCATGCTGTCATGGACTGGTGCCGGGAAATGAAAATTATGGCAAGTATTTGGTAGAATGTCTGCTTTTTTTTTTTTTTTTTTGGTGCCAACATGGCAGCATAATACCACATGTTCAGTGACTTGAAAAAGTATTCATACCCCTTGAAAATATCCACATTGTCATGTTACAACCAAAAATGTAAATGTATTTTATTGGGATTTTATGTTATAGACCAACACAAAGTGACACATAATTGTGAAGTGGAAGGAAAATGATAAATTGTTTCCAATTTTTTTTACAAATAAATATCTGAAAAGTGTTGTGTGGATTTGTATTCAGCCCCCCTGAATCAATACTTTGAAGAACCACCTTTCCCTGCAATTACATCTGCAAGTCTTTTTGGGGATGTCTCTACCAGCTTTGCACATCTAGAGAGGACATTTTTGCCCATTCTTTGCAAAATAGCCCAAGTTCTGTCAGATTGGATGGAGAGCCTCTGTGAACAGCAATTTTCAAGTCTTGCAGCAGATTCTCAATTGGATTTAGGTCTGGACTGTGACTGGGCCATTCTAACACATGAATATGCTTTGATCTAAACCATTCCATTGTAGCTCTGGCTGTATGTTTAGGGTCGTTGCCCTGCTGAAAAGTGAACCTCCGCCCCAGCTTCAAGGCTTTTGCAGGTTTTCTTCTAAGATTGCCCTGTATTTGGCTCCATCCATCTTCCCATCAACTCTGACCAGCTTCCCTGTCCCTGCTGAAGAAAATAATCCCCACAACATGATGCTGCCACCACCATGTTTCACGGTGAGGATGGTGTGTTCAGGGTGATGTGCAGCGTTAGTTTTCCACCACACAGAGCGTATGGTTTTTAGGCCAAAAGGTTCAATGTTGGTCTCATCTGACCAGAGCACCTTCTTCCAACATGTTTGCTGTGTCCCCCACATGGCTTCTCGCAAACGGGACTTCTTATGGTTTTCTTTCAACAACGGCTTTCTTTTGGCCACTCTTCCATAAAGGTCAGATTTGTGGAGTGCACAACTAATAGTTGTCCTGTGGACAGATTCTCCCACCTGAGTGGTGGATCTCTGCAGCTCCTCCAGAGTTACTATGGGCCTCTTGGCTGCTTCTCTGATTAATGCTCTCCTTACCCAGCCTGGCAGTTTAGGTGGACGGCCATGTCTTGGTAGGTTTGCAGTTGTGCCATACTCTTTCCATTATCAGATGATGGATTGAACAGAGCTCCATGAGATGCTCAAAGCTTGGGATATTTTTTTTATAACCTAACCCTGTTTGATCATTAAGGTTCTCTAAAAAAACCTCTGAGGGCTTCACAGAAAAGCTGCATTTAGGCTGGGTTCACACTATCCGACAAAAACACGGTCCGACTTTGATCCTACTTTGCTGTGCGATTTACGGTCCTACATAGGGTCAAAGTCGGACCGTTTGTCTGTGAACAGGGATCCGACTTTGATCTCAACAATGCCAGGCACCTTGTGCTCTGTGGATTTTGAAGGTGAACTCCACGCCAAATTTTAAATTTTACCTTTGGTCTGGTATGGATTTTAAGGGGAACCCCCATGTCGAAAAAAACGGCGTGGGGTCCCCCCCACAATCCATACCAGACCCTTATCCGCGTGCCCTCAACATGTGGAGTATGGGTGCTTTGAGGAGGGAGGAGGGAGGAGGACCCCGCAAAAAAAGCCAAAGAAAAGAAGAGCCAGAGAGGGGAGAAGACCATAGGGTGGGGGGCTGGCGTCTGCGGGCCCCCTTGTAAAGAGGGCTTCCAGATTCCGATAAGTCCCCGCCCGCAGACCCCGACAACCAACGGCCAGGGTTGTCGGGAAGAGGCCCTTGTCCTCATCAACATGGGGACAAGGTGCTTTGGGGTGGGGGGCGCAGAGCCCCCCCTGCCCCAAAGCACCCATACTCCCCATGTTGAGGGCACGCGGCCTGGTATGGTCCAGGAGGGGGGGGACGCTCGCTCGTCCCCACCCCCTTTCCTGGCCTGCGTGCTCGGATAAGGGTCTGGTATGGATTTGGGGGGGGACCCCACGCTGTTTTTTCGGCATGGGGGTTCCCCTTAAAATCTACCAGACCAAAGGGCCTGCTATGCTCTTGGAGGGGGACCCCATACCAGTTTTTTTTTATTTTTTTTTTTAAATATGGTGTGGAGTTCCCCTTCAAGATCCCCAGAGCACAAGTCGCATGCCAAAGTCGGATCAGTGAAGACACTGATCCGACTTTGATCCGACTTCAATGCCTTTCAATGGGCTGAAGTAGGATCAAAGTCGGACAAAAGTAGTACAGGAAAAACACATGTCGGAGCAGTTAAGACGGCTCTCAAAGGGAATCATTGTTTTTGTGACGTAATGCAACTTGTGCTCTTCATGACGGTCCGAGAATCGGACTAGTGTGAACCCAGCCTTATACTGAGATTAAAATTACACACAGGTGGACTTTATTTACTAAATTAGATAATGTCTGAAGGCAATTGGTTCCGCTAGATTTTTGGTTAGGGGTGTCACAGTAAAGGGGGCTCAATACCATTGCACACCACACTTTTCAGATATTTATTTGTAAAAAAAAAAAATAAAAAAAAAATTGAAAATCATTTATCATTTTCCGTCCACTTTACAATTATGTGGCACTTTGTGTTGGTCCATCACATAAATCCCAATAAAATACATTTACATTTTTGGTTGTAACATGACAAAATGTGGAAAATTTCAAAAGGGTATGAATACTTTTTCAAGGCAAGTGGTACTAGGAAAGGTAAATTACTAAGTATTTGATGCAATTTTCCAACCCCCCTCGTTTCAATGAGGGGGGGGGGGGTAAAAGTAGTCGGTTATGCCATCTGTGCCTCTTTAGAAAGATCTCCCTTCACTTCCTATTTTGTAGACTCAAAAAGGAAGTGAGAGGATAGCTTTCCAATGTGAGAAAAGTCTTCTCACCCAAAAGAGGAAGTTACATCCTAAGGTGTCCTCCCCTACTCCTCTTTTTTTTTGGGGGGGGGGGGGGAATACTGGTTGCAGGGACCCCTGCATTCACTTGTGCTCAGATCGAAGTCCCCCCTCCCCTCCAATCGGGGACCAAAAGACCGCCGGAACAAAGGGCTGAGGACAGCGCTGGATCTGGATATCTATGGTATCTGTTTAATAAGTCAGCCAGTACAGTGTTTATAGCAGCTGACTTAATTTTTAAAAATGTTAATAGAGCTCTTCTTTAGGCCTCACACACACACACGGACGTTTCTTAAAAAATAAACAAAACGTCGACGTCAAGGAAAAAAAAAAAAAAAATCTGCGTTTTTAGGTGTTATGCATCGGCGTTAGTGAGTGTCGGCTTCAATAGGCGTTTTTTAAAAAAAAATCATCCCTCTGCTATTTTTCAACCTAAAAACGTCGGCTTCAAAAAACACTGGTACGGCGTTAGTGAGCGTCTTGCGGCGTTAAAAAACGCCAAAACGTTACAGCCTCAGAACGCGCTGGCCATGGGTTCTAGTTTCAGCTCACTAACGCTGGCGCCATCTACAGCTCAAAAACGTCAGCGTTTTTATGGGGCCATTGACTAACATGGAGAGCTGCAAAAAACGCCAGAAACCGCCCGGCATCAAAAAATGTCTGTGTGTATGAGGCCTTAATTGTCCCTCACCAACAAGGACACAGGCGGCAAAAAAAAAAAAAAGAAGGGGGGGGGGGGGGTTTGCTTCAAGTTATACAGTGGATATAAAAAGTCTACACACCCATGTTAAAATGTCAGGTTTCTGTGGTTTAAAAGAAAATGAGCTGTAGATAAATCATTTCAGAACTTTTTCCACCTTTAATGTGACCTATAAACTGTACAAATCCAAACAAAAAACTAAAATAATGTGTTTGCGCAAGTGTGCACACCCTCGTATAACTGGGGATGTAGCTGTGTTCAGAATTAAGCAATCACATTGAAACTCATGTTAAATGTGACTCAGTACACACCCGCCATCATTTAAAGTGCCTCCGAATGACCCCAAATAAAGTTCAGCTGTTCTAGTAGGTCTTTCCTGACATTTTCTTAGTAGCATCCTACAGCAAAAGCCATGGTCCGCAGAGAGCTTCCATCGGAGGGATCTCATTGTTAAAAGGTATCATCAGTCAGGAGAAGGGTACAAAAGAATTTCCAAGGCATTCATGGAACACAGTGAAGACAGCCATCATCAAGTGGGAAAATATGGCACAACAGTGACATTACCAAGAACTGGACGTCCCTCCAAAATTGATGAAAAGACAAGAAGAAAACTGGTCAGGGAGGCTGCCAAGAGGCCTACAGAAACATTAAAGCAGCTGCAGGAATATCTGACAAGTACTGGCTGTGTGGTGACAATCTCCAGTATTCTTCATATGTCTGGGCTATGGGGTAGAGTGGCAAGACTGAAGCCTTTTCTTACCAAGAAAAACATCAAAGCCCTGCTGAATTTTGCAAAAACACATCTGAAGTCTCCCAAAAGTATGTGGGAAAATGCGTTATGGTCTGATGAATCCAAAGTTGAACTTTTTGGCCATAATTCCAAAAGATGTGTTTGGCACATCACCAAAAGAACGCCATACCCACTGTGAAGCATGGTGGTGGCAGCATCATGCTTTGGGGCCGTTTTCCTTCTGAACAGTTCCACATACCAATCAATATTGGCACAGAACCTTCAGGCTTCTGCTAGAAAGCTGAACGTGAAAATTAACTTCATCCGCCAGCATGACAATGACCCAAAGCATACATCCAAATCAACAAAGGAATGGCTTCACCAGAAGAAGATGAAAGATTAGGAATGGCCCAACCAGAGGCCAGACCTGAATCTGATTGAAAATCTGTGGGGTGATCTGAAGAGGGCTGTGCACAGGAGATGCCCTGGCAATCTGACAGATTTGGAGTGTTTTTGCAAAGAAGAATGGGCAAATATTGCCAAGTCAAGATTTGCCATGCTGATAGACTCATACCGAAAATGACTGAGTGTTGTAATAAAATCAAAAGGTGTTTCAACAAAGTATTAGTTTAAGGGTGTGAACACTTATGCAACCATATTAGTTTTTTTATCTTTATTTCCTTCCACCTAAAAGATTTCAGTTTGTTGTTCAATTGAGTTGTACAGTTTACAGGTAACATTAAAAAGGTGGAAAAAGTTCTGAAATGATTTATTCTTTGTCTCATTTTTCTTCACAGAAACCTGACATCTTAACAAATGTGTGTAGACTTTTTATAGCCACTGTACTTTGAAGCATACCTAATGAAGAAAAAAAAATAAATAAATAAAACTGTATTTTGCAGCTTATCAAATCCTTAGATGTGATGGCCGCATTCATCTTTATCAAGGAATGATTCTGCCACTTCGTGTCTTAGGCTGCATTCACACCTGAGTGTTTTGTAGCTCAAATATGCCTGAAGCCTGAAGCTACAAAACGCTGGAGGGGGAAAATCTCCACCCAAAAACGCCTGAAGCCGAAAGCCTGAAAACACCTGAAGCTCAAACAAGTTCTGGAGGTGTTTTTTCAGGCAGATTTGGGTGGTTTTTTTTTGCTTTTTACTTATTTGACCTATACAAAATTGTGGCAAAAAGCCTGCAAAAAAAATAAAGGCAAAATCGTGTGACTTTCTGCCTGAAAACAACACGCTCAGGTGTGAATGCAGCCTTAAGGGTTACAATGCTCGTTCACTGTAAAGTATCTATGGGGGAGCAGAGTTGTCACCCTAAAACAGGACCAAAGAACACCTCCCATCTCCACACAAGCAGAGGTAGAACATGCAAACCCCATGCAGAGTGTCCTGGCTGGAATTCAAACAGAAGACCCAAGTACTGCAAATCATAAGTGCTAACCTTCGTGGACACCTTCTCTCCGGCACAGTCCATGTCTTGATGCCAGCCCCCTTTCACCTTGAATGAACCGGCTCTTCTACCCACCAACGGGGAGAGGCGGCAGCTCTTCTACCCACCAACCGCCAGCGGGGAGAGGCAGCAGCTATTCTACCCACCAACCGCCAGCGGGGAGAGGCGGCAGCTATTCTACCCACCAACCGCCAGCGGGGAGAGGCGGCAGCTATTCTACCCACCAACCGCCAGCGGGGAGAGGCGGCAGCTATTCTGCCCACCAACCGCCAGCAGGGAGAGGCAGCAGCTCTTGTACCTGCCAGCTGGGAGAGGCGGCAGCTCTTGTACCCACCAACCGCCAGCGGGGAGAGGCAGCAGCTCTTGTACCCACCAACCGCCAGCGGGGAGAGGCAGCAGCTCTTCTACCCACCAACCGCCAGTGGGGAGAGGCGGCAGCTCTTCTACCCACCAACCGCCAGCGGGGAGAGGCGGCAGCTCTTCTACCCACCAACCGCCAGCAGGGAGAGGCGGCAGCTCTTGTACCTGCCAGCGGGGAGAGGTGGCAGTTCTTGTACCCGCCAGCGGGAGAGGCGGCAGCTCTTGTACCCGCCAACCGCCAGCGGGGAGAGGCGGCAGCTCCTGTACCCACCAGCGCGGAGAGGCGGCAGCTCTTCTCCCCACCAACCGCCAGCGGGGAGAGGCGGCAGCTCTTCCACCCGCCAGCGGGGAGAGGCGACAGCTCTTGTACCCGCCAACCACCAGCGGGGAGAGGCGGCAGCTCTTGTACCCGCCAACCGCCAGTGGGGAGAGGCGGCAGCTCTTGTACCCGCCAGCGGGGAGAGGCGGCAGCTCTTGTCCCCACCAACCGCCAGCGGGGAGAGGCGGCAGCTCTTCTCCCCACCAACCACAAGTTTAAGGGGGTGCCTCACCCACCAAGTATTATTATTATTATTATTATTATTATTATTATTATTATTATTATTATTATTATGGACTTATATAGCACCAACAGTTTATGCAGCGCTTTACTAGTATAAAGCTGAATTTACACATGTGGCAAGATTGCAGAGCGAGCCTCCTCACTGCAGCCGCATACATTGCATGTGGTGAGGGTACATTTGCAGCACAGTCCCATTTGTTTAAATGATGTCACTGGCCACCAAACATGACAGGGGAATAATTACTACTTGTTTAGTTTCGTTATTATTGAAAATAATTTTGTTATATAGAAGGTCCCTGGCTGTCAAATATTTTACAGTGATTGTAAACCCTTACATATACCAAGTGAAGTGACTGAGCTTGGGTGATACACAGAGATGAAACAAATCCTCCTACATAAGTTGTACCTGTCTATCTGCAGTCTTCTCCTATCTACAACTGTTCAAAGTGCTGAATATTTAAAGCTTGTTTGAGCTGTCAGAAAAAAAATGGGGCGGAGAGCTGAAGTTACACTCTGCAGAGCTCAGTGAGGAGAGCTCTGAAAGCTGATTGGAGGGAAGGAACACACCCCCCTCTACACAGGAGACTGTCAATCAGCCGGTGGTCCCTCTCCTGTCACCATTTTCCCTCTTGGTGTCAGGAAACTTGTCAAAAATGATTCATTTTGATAGCAGAGGAATCAAGCAGCTGAGAGAAATGACACTTAGTACATTGGATAGAGACAAGCACACACTATAGAGGGCAAGGCTTTGTTCATATTTCAGGTCTGAGGTTTACAATCACTTTAACTGCTCCATGTTCCTTCATCTTTTTTATATGCAAGTATCAGTAATTTATATGTAAGTGTAATAATTATTAGAAGGGGTCTCCTGAGAGTTATTATAAGGGTTCCTCCAGGTTAGAACGGCTGGTGTACTCGGTGGAACTTTTACAGAAAGTAGAACAACAACAACAAATGCTCTAAAGTGCTGAACAATAAAAATATAGCCCAGCCCTGAGCTCAGTGTCCCCAGTGTCACACATTCTGTCATTTATTATAACAATTTATGTTTTGCCCAAACTGGTTGATTTTCTTGTAAATATGGCCAGCCTATACAATCAGATTGTACAATCTTCCTAAGATCTACACACACACTACAAGGACAAAGCAAAACAAACAGAACATATCTTTTGAGGCTCAGTTTAGTTAGCAATAGAAAGTTGTTGGTGAATCTACAATCAGATTGTATAGTGTATGGCTGGATCAATACAGAAAAACAAATCCATGACACCTGATGGAAAGGGAAGTGAAACACACAGAGCTTATCAATCCCCCAGGACATGCCTGGGCACAGGGGACTCAGTGACACCAGCAGTCCCCCCTCTGCAGGCTCTGTACAGGAATGTGCCCCCTTTCTCCTCTCCTTACCTGGGACTCCATACTGCCTGACGTGCTGCTGGGGACAGGATGGGACAGCAGCAGGGACATGTTCCTCTGACGATCCCTTGTCCCCGGTCCTTCCTGTACGTGCAGCTACACAACAGCAAGCACAGCCCCTGCAGCTGTGCACAGGCGACCGAGGCCACCTAACTTGTACTTCCACTGAGCTAGGCAGACACGGCCACGCCTACCTCTGTCCAGGCACGCTAGTCTATTGGATGGAAGCGAGGGGCTGCAGTTTAAAGCCAACAAAGAGAGCGATTCGGATTGGGCCGTGCCGGCACAGGAAGTCACGGTGATTGGGGGAAGCAGTGTCAGCCTTGAGCGGCCATATTGAGTGTGGCATCTCAGCTAATATGATTATAATAATTTATTGCTGTCTGGGTTGTAGGACCGCTACAGCTAGTGCATATGTTGTATTTAAAGTGTTGCTAAACCCACAACAGTAAAATCAGTCTGTATGTGCAGCATAGCATGCTTGTTATATTCACTGTGGAACGTAAGGGGTTAATCCTCTGCATTGTGCAAAAAGGCTCTTTGATCCTGTATGGACATATCCTTCCCTCCTGCAGGGTCTCTCTTGACAAGGCCAGGTATTACACAGTCAGGGTAGTAAAGCTGCACATGCTCAGCTTGATCTCTATGGCTGGAGAGAACATTTCCTTGTTCTCAGCGATAGCCAGGTCACATGATATTAACATCACACATGTGGGCATGTATACAGGCTGTAGTGGAAATCTCCTCCTACCTGGACACTCAGCGCTCAGGTAGACCCTGCAGTTAATCATGTGACCGTTTATACAGATCAGCCAAAAAGGTATATGGTGGCAGTATTTTAACCACTTCAGCCCCGGAAGGATTTACCCCCTTTCTGACCAGAGCATTTTTTGGGACTCAGCACTGCGTTGCTTTAAATGACAATTGCGCGGTCATGCAACGTTGTACCCAAACAAAATTGACGTCCTTTTTTCCCCACAAATAGAGCTTTCTTTTTATGGTATTTGATCACCTCTACGATTTTGATTTTTTGTACTATAAACAAAAAAAAGCGCCAATTTTGAAAAAAAAAAACAATATTTTTTACCTTTGCTATAATACATATCTAAAAAAATATATAAAAAAACAGATTTCTTCATCAGTTTAGGCCAAAATGTATTCTTCTACATATTTTTGGTAAATAAAATCGCAATAAGCATATATTGATTGGTTTGCGCAAAAGTTATCGTGTCTACAAACCATGAAAATTGATTTATGGCATTTTTATTACTTTTCTTTTTCTTTACTGGTAATGACAGCGATCTGCGACTTTTATTGTGACTGCGGCCAGATCGGACACTTTTTTGGGACCATTGACATTTATACAGCGATCAGAGCTAGCCACTGATTACTGTATAAATGTCACTGGCAGGGAAGGGGTTAACCTGTAGGGGGCAATCAAGGGGGTGAATATGCTCCCTCAGCGCGTTCCAACTGTGTGGGGGCTGGGCTGGCAGGGGCATGACTGATCTCACTGTTCCCGAAGACAGGGATCAGTAGATCTGTGTCATGTCCCCTGACAGAATGGGGAACCACCGTGTTTACATTGGAGGTTCCCCGTTCTGCCTCTGTATTAGGCGATCGCGGGTCGCCAGCGGACATTGAGTCCGCCTGACCCCCGGGCACACTCATGCAGTGTGCGGCGGGCACAAGAGCCTGCCCACAACTGCAGCTGCGTGAACCACCTTATATATACGGCAATTTGCGCAGGGATGCAGTAAATGTGCGTTAGCCGGTTGGGAAGTGGTTAATGTAACAAGATTTATAAACTGTGGGCACTGGGGGGGGGGGGCAGATGAACTATTTTCATATTACTGGGTTTAGCAACACTGTAAACATTAAATTATTAGTGCAGAACTGCAGGCAAAACTTTTTTTTTCATTTTGGATAGAGTTAGGGAAGGTTAAAATCCCTGGGTTCTTATTTTGCCTGTGTGTCCCATTGGGGTGATTTCCCTTCACTTACTGTCCTGTAACCACAGCAGGAAGTGGGAGGCAAGCCCTCCAAGGTGAGGAAATCCCTGGTTGTCACCAGAGCTGGGAAGATTTCCCCGCTAGTACTGTTCTGGTGACAACCCAAAATTTAGGATTAAGGCTGGCCATACATTATACAATTTTCATATTCAATTTTCTTTAGATTTACCTTCAACTATGTAGTGCAAGGGCCTGCCTGATTGCACACACATTAAGTCTGGGTTCACAATATGCGAATTATATGTGGTTTTCCCAGCATCCAATTCACATGACAGGAGAGTGTGACCGGCTCTCATTGGAGCTGGTTCACACACCTCCGGGGCGGCCGCGGTCCACATTGAAGAAGGGTCCTGTGCATCTTCTGGTCCGATTCAGGCAAAAATGGGAACCTGATTCACACTTGAATCGGTGAACAGGGACGCCCCGGACTCCATGCTGTAAGCCATGGCCGCAGCATATATTTACGGAGCTTGACAATTTTTAGGTTTGGCCTCATACTATATCAGTGGTTCTCAACCCTTCTAGTGCTGTGACCCTTTGATAAAACTTTCCAAGTTGTGGGGACCCCCAACAGTAAAATTATATTTGTAGCCTGGGTTGTCAGCACCCAAGGCAAGTAATTTGTGCCCCTAACCCACAGACATTTAGTGCTCCCTGAGTCCCTTCCACTTGTACAGTATTAAAACTTTATGATTTTAGGATGTATCCCTCTCTTTGTTCTCCTTTATTCCCTTTGATCTCTCTCTATCCTAATTTCTTGGGTTTTTTTCCCCATCTCTCTCTCTATCCATTTTCTTGTTCTTTCTCTCCCCTTTTCTTTGTTCCTTCTATTTTCCTCTCTTCCATGTATTCTCTCTTTTTATTCCTTCTCTTACTCCTTCTTGAGGTGGGGGGATTGGGATGAGTGGCCGTGCTGGCGGGGGGGCGGCATGAGTGACAGTGCTGGGGGGGCGAGTGGCAGTGCTGGGGGGATGGGAAGAGTGGCAGTGCTGGTGGGGGGAAAGGTTGGGTGGCAGTGCTGGAGGGGGAACAGCATGAGTGACAGTGCTGGGGGGGATGAGATAAGTGGCAGTGTTAAGGGGGGGGATGGGATGAGTGGCAGTGCTGGGGGGGATGGGATGAGTGGCAGTACTAGTGCTAGGGGGGATGATTTGAGTGGAAGTGCTGGGGGGAGATGGGATGAGTGGTAGTGCTGGGGGGATGGAATCAGTGGTGGTGGTGGGGACTGGGTTCAGTGACATTGCTGGGTGCCAGGATCAGCGACACTGTCAGTGTCCAGTTGGTTCCCCCTGCATTGCTCCATGTCTCTCTCGGCTCCCTCCGCTCCATGTGTCTCTGGTTATGAGATGCAGTCTCCTCCCACAGCGATCGCAACCACCTGCAGCTCCTCCCAATCACTGTACTAGGTCAGCTGACCCCATTCAGTTCACCTGGCCGTGAAAAGGCTAGGGGAGCGGCGCAGACTCTGAGAACAGCCCGACGACCCCTGGCAAACCATCATTTGACCCCCGAGGGGGTCCCGACCCCCACGTTGAGAACCACTGTACTATATGGTTTTAGTAAATCTAAAAAAAATTGTATCATGTATGGCCAGCCTTACTTTCACTTTCCGTCATAACAGTAAACATGACAAATAGAGAGGGTGAATCTCCCTACTGAGAACAAAGACCTCAGTAAAACCCGACAATCCCTCTCCTCTCTATCCAAAAATAAATAAATAAAAAAATTTGCATTCAGTTACACTTTAGTACATATTTCAGAAGTCAGGTTGGACCTTTATTTAATGTGTTTATTTATTTACTTTTATAGCATGTAATGTTGTATATTATTATTTTTGCATTATTTAACCACTTCAGCCCCGGAAGGATTTCCCACTTTAGGACCAGAGCACTTTTTGCGATTCGGCACTGCGTCGCTTTAACTGACAATTGCGCGGTCGTACGACGTTGTACCCAAACAAAATTTGCGTCCTTTTTTTCACACAAATAGAGCTTTCTTTTGGTGGTATTGGATCACCTCTGCATCATTTCTGATCACCGATATAAACAAAAAACGAGCGACAATTTTGCAAAAAAAAACAATATTTCTTACTTTTTGCTAAAATACAAATCCAAAAAAAAATATTAAAAACAAATTTATTTTGGTTTAGTTTTGGACAATTTATATTCTTCCTCATATTTTTGGTAAAAAAAAAAATCGCAATCTGCATTTATTGATTGGTTTGTGCAAAAGTTGCCGCGTTTATAAACCATGAGAATTAATTTCTGGTGTTTTTACAATTTTTTTTTTTTACTGGTAATGGCGGCGATCTGCCATTTTTATCAGTTCTGCGATTTTGGGGTGGACATGTCGGACATTTTTGACACTTTTTTGGGACCAATGACATTTATAGAGCGATCGGAAATTTAAATGTCCACTGATTACTGTATAAATGTCATTGGCAGTGATGGTTTTGCACAGAGCAACCCCGATCCTCTTCTTCTGGGATCCTCCACCGGCACTCCTGGCTCCTCCTCTTCATCAGGTACGCCCAGGGAAAGCGGCTTTCCCTGGGGGCACCGATGTGTGCTCGCTCCCGAGTCCTGCTGCTGCGTTTATTGACACAGACAGTGGAACTCGGCCCTGCCCCTCACTCCCGTGCCACCAGATTTCATTGACAGCAGCAGGAGCCAATTGCTCCCACGGCTATTAATCTGTCCAATGAGGAGAGAGACAGAGGCTTGGGCCGCTGCACTTGGCTGGATCGGATGGGCTCTGGTAAGGAAAAGGGGAGGTCTGGGGGGCTTCTGCAGCACAGAAGGTTTTTCACCTTAATGCATAGAATGTATTAAGGTGAATAACCTCAAGACTTTAGGACCACCGTAAATTAAAGTATATTCAAAGCCAAAACTGTTTTATTTCTGATGAAGAGGGGAGCTTTTAAAACTCTTATCAGTTGTATTTATTTATTTTCTTTCTTTGTCCTTCAGGGGAGATTTCGCATCACTTTCTATTTCCAAATGCAACAGGAATTGAATGTCAGTAATAAAGGCTTGTTCACAATTGAGGTTGGGGGCTGCAGTTTTATCGCCCCTCTGACCACCTGCATGAATACTAAAGACACAGTTGCTCCCAGCTGTTCACATGCCACAAAAATGAAACATCATGTTGCTTTTGGTGGGCTCTGCCACCTACGAACGTGACTCCGAACGTTCAATGGGGTGCATGCAATTGCATTGTGGTAGCACAGCAACTAGAGGGTTAAATCAGAAGGTGAAGAGGCAGCCTCGTACACACGGTCCGATTTTCGGATGACAGAACGTCCGTTTTTTTGTTGGATGCTTGTCTCATGTCGAAAGTGAAGAGCGTACTAACAATACAAAAATTTTCATACTACCGAACTCAACGTCAGAAGTGATATAATGTTTCGAATATTTTTGCATCTCTTTTTAGTTTCTGAGCATGCGTAGTCTCGGTCGTACGTTTTTTTTAGTACAAAAAACGTATTAACGGCCCTGCATTTTACTTGATGACATCAGCACGCGATCACTGGCCGGAGCACCTTAGAGAAGAGGCTTTTGAATACCGTGCACAGATTGAGGGAGCCTGCTAGGGCAGGGAAGGTGTTCCACATTATTATCCTTGCAGTGCCCCCCCACTACAAGCATTACAATCTTGTTAAAGCGATATTAAGGCTCACAATTTTGTTTTCTTAACCACTTCCCGACCGCCGTATGCAAAATGACGGCCGGGAAGTGGCTCAGTTATCCTGACTGGACGTCATATGACGTCCTCAGGATAACAAGCCGCCGCGCGCCCGGGGGGGGGGGCCCGCATCGCGGTGATCGGTGGTGTGGGAGGTCAGTCTGACCCCCCGCAATACCGATCTCGGTAAAGCGCTTCGATCCGAAGCACTTTACCATGTGACCAGCCGTGACCAATCACGGCTGGTCACAGTGTAATACAGGATAGCCGTTTATCAGCTTTCCTGTACTCAGGTCTGCAGACCTGAGGAGGGGAGAGCCGATCGGCTGCATCCCTGACAGGGAGGGTTTGTGCTGATGATTTATCAGCAAGGCCCTCCCTCGGATCGCCACCCTAGACCACCAGGGATGTGCCCACCCAGGACCACCAGGGAGCCGACTAGGGACCACCAGGGAGCCGATCTGGACCACCAGGGAGGCCCCCCTAGACCACCTGGTAAGAGATATAGTGCCCAATGTGTGCCACCTTCAGATGCCACCCTAGACCACCAGGGAATGAGCCCCTATCAATGTATATGCCCACCAGTGCCCCTATCAATGCATACCAGTGCCACATATCAGTGCCCAGTGCCGCCTATGGGTGCCAATCAGTGCTGTCTATTAGTGCCCATCAGTGCCGTTTAGCAGTGTCCGTCAGTGCTGCATATCAGTGCCCATCAGTGCTGTATATCAGTGCCACCTCTCAGTACCCGTCAGTGCTGCTTATCAATGCCGCCTAACAGTGCTCATCATCGCTGCATATAAGTGCCTCATCATCAGTGCCAGCTCATCAGTGCCGCCTCATCAGTGCCAATCAGTACTGCCACATCAGTGCCCGTCAGTGTAGCCTCATCAGTGCCCACCAGTGATGGAGAAAATTTACTTATTTACAAAGTTTTGTGACAAAAATAGAGAATTTTTTTTTTTTTTCAAAATTTTCGGTCTTTTTTTATTTGTAGCGCAAAAAATAAAAACCGCAGGGGTGATCAAATACCACCAAAAGAAAGCTCTATTTGTGGGAACAAAATGATAAAAAATCTGTTTGGGTGCAGCGTCGCACGACCGCGCAATTGTCATTCAAAGTGGCACTGAAAACTGAAAATTGGTCTGGTAGTAAAGTGTTCTAAGTGCATAGTATTGAAGTGGTTAAATAACAAACATGTCATTCCCACCTCCTCTGTGCAGAGGTTTTGCACAGAGTGGCCCTTAACCCCATCTTCTGGGGTCCTCCAGCGGTGCTCCGGGCTCCTCCTCTTCCCGAGTGACCGCCACAGGGAAGCGCTTCCCTGGGGTCACGCGTGCAGGCGCGCTCCAGAGTCCTGCTGTTGCGTGTATTCACACAAACAGCGGGACTCCCCCGTCTCCTGGGTCACTGGACTTGATTGACAGCAGCGGGAGCTGCATAGAATGCATTAAGGTGAAAAACCTTGAAGGTTTACAACCCCTTTAAGTATACAGGTTGAAGAATAAGGTGTAAGGGCTCATTCACATGGACACGGAGGGTCATACAGCGGAAAAATGTCCATATCTTAGTCCCTGGGAGCTTTACAGCCATCTATAGGAATCAATTAGGCCCTATTCACACGGGGCAGATAGCTTGGTGCCCCGTGCAGGGCCATCTTTTCCCAGCACAGGGATGCCCATGTTTTGCATGCATCCTAGTACCAGTGTCCCATTGCTTTCTGTCGGGACACGTAGCTGCACCGACACAGCTGCTCTGTCCCGATATGACATGTGGGTGCATGAGGGTGTGGGTGAAGGTGAGTTTGGGGACCCGCACCCACATGTCATATTGGGACACAGCGGCTGTGTTTGTGCAGCTGTGTGTCCCAATAGGCATCAATGAAATCCCTTTGCCAGGAAAAGGCGGCCCTGCTTGGGGCACGAAGCTAATCACCCCGTGTGAATGGGACCTTACAGGATTTAGCTGTATGCAGCTATATGCCTGTATGTGCGTAAACAAAACGTATGCACGCATACATAAATATACGCACACCCTGCATGCAGACAGGCTGCGTCCTGTGGCATACATGTGTTTATGCAAGTGTAGCACTGCCCCCCGTAGGGATTGCTGTGTGTGCACTTCCCTGGGCTTTCCCCTTCTTATCTTGCAGCCAGTTACTAGGGGTTTTCACACAACCACCCGTTCTCTCATCTGCACGTTATTCAATAATAAATCCAGAGGTTTGGGCCCTTTTTTTTGCATTTATTGTTGGAACTTGGATGGGAGAAGGAAATTGTGGGATACTCCAACTGGAACTAATTACAGATGAGGACAACTCTCGCTCAGCCTCACCAGGTTAAATGTGGTAGCAGACTCTCTGCTATACCATATGAGATTTGTATGTGAGGAATAAGTCCTTTGCTTGCTCTGGCAGCACACTTGGTGAAACTGTTTATCTTCAGGACACTCACTAGCTTCCCCTTTGACTGACTCCCCAAGCACATGTGCCCTTGGCATATATACAGTCACCCAGCATGCACTGAGGCACTATCCTCGGCCAAACACCAGGGCTGTAGCTATGCCTATGCTCTCATCCCCCTCTATTGGACCAGTGTGAAACATTCAGACAACATGAGCAGCATCTGAGTACCATGAGCAGACCGTATCAATGGATCCCTGCTCACTGTTAGGCACAGAGCATTTCAATTTACCTGACAGTCTTCCTGGTAAGCAGAAAGACCTAAAAACTATACTCTTCTCTAGCACCTACTTAGGAGGCTGCTACACAAGTACTGGTGTATCGCCACGTACAGCAGCTGTGGCTCCCGGTGCAGAGATACCTCTGTTTTTTTGTACTCTGTACACCAGGGGTCAGCAACCTGTAGATCACGATCTACCAGTAGATCGTGGACAGGTGACTGGTAGATCTCTGTCTTGGTTTGCTGACCTGCCATTCCAAAGCATCAGAGTGCACTACTTGAACAGTTAGAGCCGTAGAAGGGAGCAAGAGTGCCGGTGCCTCCTCTGTAGTGCCGCCTCCTGTCCCATACAGAGTCATACCAACTGCACTCCTCCTCTTATGCCAGGTAGCTGTCTCCAGAGTGGTGCCAGCAGCAGGAAAGAAGAGATCTTCAGGTCAGTGGGAAGCACTGGGCATAATAGTATAGGGCTACTTTCACACTGATGTGCTGCGGTTTACCCACACCATGGGTGCAGTGTACCTACAGCTTTCCTGCGGGTTTGCTGCACTTAGCCATAGATTTCTATTATATCCTGCTGTTTTACCACCCCCAACTTTACATGTGAACGAGCCCTTAGGTGCCCCTGCTGAATGAAACTAAAGGTTCATTCAAGTGCTGCTCCTCTGAAAAGCAATCCAAGTGTGTGTTGATAGGTGGTGAGGAAGCAATATGTTGCCTTCTCACCACCTGATTTAAACCCATGATTGCCGTGCAATGCACACGTTTGCAAAATGGTAGTACTGCAATTAGAGGTTTAAATCAGGTGTGAGCAGGTGACACTGTGCCCGGTGATCTTTGACTTCTCCTGTGTTGTTCAAATAGATATCCACCACTTTAAGGTTGCCTACCCCTGCTGTACACCATGCCCCAAGTCCTGTCTCTGTAGCACTATTATAGCACTCCTGTAGTTTTACAAAATGCTTGCTGCTCTGTCTTTTCAGAACTTCCTGGATAATGGCTCTGGATCAACTGTGCGTGAATGATTGTAAGGAATTGTATGGTTATATATACTTTTTCTGTTTTTTGGTTTTTTTTTTGGTTGAACTAGATGGACTTGTGTCTTTTTTCAACCTGACTAACTATGTAACTATGGTTGTCCACCAGTGTGATACATCACTCTACCTATGCATATATAAAGACACAGGCATTGGAATATGATCAGTGCTAGGTGTATGTCAGCAACATGATCCTGAAAAAAACACCTGGATTGCAACATATCAAACAGAGATAATATTGTGCAAGATGCAGTCACATTGTCATGGGGATGAAGCCTGAGGTCTTCTGTCAATGTAGGATCTCTTATAAAAGCAGTGGGGATCTATTCAGAGGCTGCTTGCCATTTGTCTAAGAGGCCATTCCTGTGCGTTGTGTAAACGCAAGTGCATTGATGTGCATTGCATTAAGGCAGCTCCTTCATTTTGAACGGGGGTGCCAACACACAGGATCAGATCAAAACCAATTTTTTCTGATGCAGCAGTAGTGTGTTTTGGTGCTCTGTAATGCATATGCGTTGGAGGCGGGGCTGAGTTACCTTAGTGCATTTGGGTACAATTCATAATGAATGGCACAACAACCTGTAAATGCATGTAAGCGTTACCGCAAAGCACCAGAAAGAAAAAGTGTGTTTCGGTTTTAAAGGATTTTGCAATGAGTCAGATTTTCCCTTTCATGTTTCTGCTGCAGGTTAGGGATGGAAGGAAGTAGCACATTGGTTGCTATGAACAATAAAAACAGTTCTACTTGCAGACAGTTCAGATATGAATGAGGCCCATTGTGCTGTACTGACAGTCATACATCTCTTGATGGGGAAGTAGAAAGAATGCCAAGACAGGGATTGACCGTGGGAATTGTGGGCTTTCTGACTGTCCATAAGAATCCAGTCACACATCTGGGATTAGAACGCGTTTTATTTTACAATTCTGGTAACGTGTATTTTCAAGTGCGTTTGTTCTGGTGTATTAAGGCTTATTCACATGGGCAGCCAGGGAGCAGTAAAAGCAGGCAGATGAGCTGCGGTTTTACTGCTCCCCAACCGCACACCTAAACAAGGGTATGTAGCCGCTCAGAGTTGTAAACACGCTGTGCTTCATGGCCACGGCAAAAGCAAAAACGAACCCCCTATTGTGTTCGCTGGGCAGGACCACCGCTGAACCCAGCCCATTCAGGCAAATGGCGCTGTGACCACCCTGCAACCGCGTGCAATGCACATGTTGCAACACAATGGGACAGCCTTGTCAGGGTTAAAACAGGTGGTGAGGAAATAACACATTAAATGCTAACTGGCTGAACGTCAGGACCCCTAACTTTTCAATTCACAGAAAGCCTTGTATTCCGTGAAAAGAATAGAAGGCGTTTTCTGAATGGAGGAGGTGAAGAGTGAGCGCCCCCCCAGTCATCACTGTATACAGGAAAAGTCACAGCATCTGAGCTATAAGGTCTCATCCGACAATAGTATGCAATGAAGATTTTTGGCATCCCCAGCTACCCTCTGGATGGTAGTACCAAGAATTAACCTCCGTTCACATCGTCACCTTCTGGCAACACGTGCAGAAATGTGTGGTTTCCACATGTGTCCCAGGGAGCATGAAAAAAATGCATGCCACACTTGCGATGCTATTAATTGTTAATGTCACTCCAAATGTGGAAATCAAACGTGTGTTTTGCTGCTCACAAAAAAAAAAACACAACAAACGCGACAAAATGCACAGTAAAAAACGCACAAATTGGAATGCAGCAAAAAGCTCCATGAGCTACTCTGCTGCGTTTGTCAAATCTATGGGCTGCCCTATGCGTGTTGTGCAAAAAATGTGTCCTTGATATACGCTAAGGCCTGATTCACACCTATTCATTTTCAGTTCATTTTGCAGATTTGCACTACAAAATGTGTTCCATAGGAAACCATGTTAAATGGACTGTAGTGTAAATCAGCAAAATGCAAAAAACACTAAAAATGCATAGATGTGAACCAGGCCTAAGTGTGAATGGGGCCTTAGGCTTGATTCACACCTATGCATTTTTCAGTGCTTTTTGCATTTTGCAGATTTGCACTACAGTCCATTTAACATGGTTTCCTATGAATCACGTTCTGTAGTGCAAATCTGCAAAATGCAAAAATCTCTAAAAATGCATAGATGTGAATCAGGCATTAGGCTCGATTCACATCAACGCATGTTGCTTTTCATCGTTTTCTCACTGGTTTTTGCTGTGCTTTCCGCGTTTTTGCCGCGTTTTGCGTTTTTTTATTTTAAATTTTATTTATAATATTATAATTTATTTTTTGGGAAAATTTTGTTGCTAGGCAGATTTGGCAAAAACGCGGTAAAAACGCAGCACTTGCGTTTTTCATGCTTGCCCATTGAAGTCTATTACATGCAAAATGTTGCTTTTTGCATGAAAAAAAGTCCCCAACCCTTTCCAAAAATGCATAGGCACAAAAAAGCATTGATGTGAACATGTTCCATAGGAACCTGTGTTAAAAAAATTCCCTGCATTTCTGCAAACTGCAAAATGCATCAAAAAACACACTAGTGTGAATGGAGCCTAAGAGGTGCTGTAATTAAGCTGAACCACATAGCAAAGCTCAATTTTATGAGCTCTTTAACAATTGCAGCGTCCTCTGAAAAGTGATTCATGTTCAGATTGCATTTCAAAGAGTGTTTGACAGGCGATGAAAAGGAGCTATATCCTCATTGCCTGTTTTAAAGCAATATTAAACCCAAAACCAAAAGTATAGTAAAATAATAGATTGCAGCTTATCAATTATTAGATGTGGCGGCTGTATTTGTTTTCTTTTTTTTTTTTTACCTCTGCTTTCACCTGGTGATCTGGCCAGTAACACACCTGTATAAGAGTGCCCCCACTATGGTTGAAGGAGCACAGGGGGCACCTTTGGACAGCAGCATTGTCAGTCGAGGGAAGGGAAGTGTTAGATGGATTAGTAGATTTAAATACACTAACAATCGTATCCAAACTCCAGCTAATACTTTATAAGCCATTACAGTCGCTATGTTTTTGCATCTTTATTCCTCGTGGTTGGTATAATTGGGGGTGACGGAGTGTTTTCTTATTCTTCTCAGAGCGCACAGTATGGAACTCTCAGTGTAGTTTTTGTGCGGCGTGGTCACACATAAAAATGTGTAAAGGTTTGCACCCATTTAAAATATTTATTTGCAATTTTATTTAAATGTTTTCGTATTATCAACATACACAAATTTTCTTCCTGGAGATTAAAATCTATATGACAATATTATTAAAAATTATAATAAAGACAATAATATCCATGTGTATTTTTAAAGTGCCGTGCAGAGATCTTCAACAAATCTTTGATATTTGCCATAAAACATCATTGTGTGTACGCCAGCTGCAGCCCTCAGGGTTTATATGATATGTGCTGGTTGTACAATGATGCATTGACTGTCTCTTCTTATCTCCATGGCAACCACAAAGTGCATCAGTCACCTCTTGCCATTCACACATCATGAAGGTTAGAGGGGCCAGTTAAGCAGGCTAGGCTGCGCTGACAGTCTGGGCGTAGTCAGGTTGTTTTCTTGCAGAAGTCAGCTGACTTAGTTTAAAGGGACAGGATGTGGGAAGTCCCCTGTTGTTGTATTGTTTTTTTTTTTTTTTGTGCACTGCTGCTACTTTAGTCACATTATTATTACGATGCAGAATTTATATAGAGCCAGCAGTTTGCACAGAGCTTAATAAATAGAGAGAGACGGCACAGTTACAATACATGAGGAATCAGACGGCCCTGCTCATTAGAGCTTACAATCTAAATGTCACATCAATTCAATCAATGATCCAAAAGTGTGTAAAATATTTTAAATATTAAAAATTGTTCACTTTTTGTGTTTGAAAAACAGAGTCTAATCACCACAGCTGCAGTTTAGAAATAGTGGTGGTTTGTAGAGTGTTGATTTTCACTTGGCACAGACTTCACTCTGTACAACATAAAGTCATAATGCAAAACATAATGAAAAGACTGTAGGGAATCAGGAACACATGTACCAAGGGACATGGTACACTGAGTGCAGACTTTGTTACCTGAATTCCATTGTCATTGCTCTTAAAGTGATACTTAAAAGGTTTTTTTTTTTTTTTTTTAAATAACAAACATTTCATACTTACCTGCTTTGTGCAAGGGTTTTGCACAGAGCGGCCCCGATCCTCCTTTTCTGGGGTCCCTCGCCAGCGCTCCTGGCTCCTCCTATTCACCGAGTGCCCCCTTGGAGAAGTGCTTTCCTTGGGGGCACCTGTGCGTCCATTGACACAGATAGCAGGACTCGGCCCCGCCCCCCGGCTCCTGCGTCACTGGATTTGATTGACAGCAGCAGGAGCCAATGGCTCCGGCTACTATAAATCTATCCAATGAGGACCCAAGACAGCGGCTGGAGCTGCTGGGCTCGTCCTTGGCGCTGGAACGCTCAGATTCAGGTAAGTAAAAGGGAAGCTCTTGGGGGCTGCTGTATTACAGGAGGTTTTTCACCTCAATGCATAGAATGCATTAAAGTGAAAAACCTTGATACTTTACAACCCCTTTAAGGGAGAAGAAGGGGTCCAGAAAGTTAAAGGAGCAGGGCAAGGGAAGGGGGGGGGGAAGAAAAAAAGGGGGGGGGCGGGGTGGGAGGTTAGAAGGGGGGGTAGGTGACATAACCCTTGGTCAATGTCGTAAAGGCAGGAGGCCAGAAAATTATGGCTCGCTGGCTACAAGCCTCCTAACTTACTCCGAGAATGTAAAAGCGTTCCAATGAAACTAGGTTAAGCGCCAGGGATTTTACGTGAGTGAACATTGTAGCCTCTAGATCAGTGGTTCTCAACTCCGGGCCAAGGGACCCACCAACAGGTCAGATTTTCAATATTACCTTGGGGAGATGCAGACTAGAATACTGCAATCACTGAGCAGCAAATGATATCACCTGTGATGCATTTCAGTTATCCTGCAAACCTGGCCTGTTAGTGGGTCCCGAGGACCGGAGTTGAGAACCACTGCTCTAGATGTTCTCATGCATGAGGCCTAAAGACATTACATTAATCTACAGCTTTTGTTAGAGATGTGCACAGTGGAAAAAAATTGGTTAGTTTCATATTCATTAAAGCAGAACTCCGGGAAAAATCTTTTTTCCATGTCCTTGTTGCTGATCTCCTACCTTCACCAACTATGCCATCCATCTTCTGCTGAGCTCTGTAGTAGCCTGCTGAACTTGCTGAAAAAATGTTGTCCCCCTCTGACATCCTGTTTGTAAGACCGCTGGAGCCTCTCTGTCCTGTACTGGCAGGCAGCAGTATGACACGCCCACTTGTAGTTTTCTAACAGCCCAGCAGGCATTTCTATTTCTGCCTGCTGGGCTGTAGTGGATGGAGAGCGTCTTTTAGCCCCCGGGCTGTGCCGCCCATAGAGGTGGTTTCCTCCTCCCTCCTTCTCCTCTCTGCCAGCAACGATCCCCCTCCCCCCCCCCACCCAACCATCTCATCAATGATAGAAGAGTTCTCCTGCTATGACATGTCTGGTATTTCTGGAATGTCTGGCATGCTTGCTATGTGAACACAGCTCTGCTTTCCCCTGTCACAGCAGTATTGTGATACACAGCGAAGAGCACAGCTCCGATACGGCTGTGACAGGAAAAAGTCACAGAGCGGTGTTCACATAGCAAGCATGCCAGGCATTCCAGTAACACCAGGCATGTCGTAGCAGGAGATCTCTGCTATTCCTGGAATGCCTAGCATGCTTGCTATGTGAACACCGCTCTGTGAATTTCCCCTGTCACAGCTATATCTGAGCTGCGCTCTGCACTGTATATCACAATACGGCTGTGACAGGAGAAAGCAGAGTGGAGATCTCTGCTATCATTTATGAGATGGCGGGCGGGCGGGCGTAGGGGGGGTCACTGCACTGATAAGCTCTACATCACTTGGGGGGGCCAATCAGCAGGTGGGGCGGACTCGATGTCCGCCGACCACCCGCGATCGCTCCAAAGACAGGCAGAACTAGGATCTGCGAGTGTAGACAAAGCAGATCCCCGTTCTGACAGGGGAGTTGAGTGAGATCTTCTTTTCCCAGTGATAGGGAACGACGATCTCTCTCCTCCTCCAGTCAGCCCAGCCCCCATACAGTTAGAAACACCTTCCAGGTAACACATGTAACCCCTTGATCACCACTAGTGCTTACCCCTTCTCTGCCAGTGACATTTATACAATAATCAGTGGCTATTTTTAGCTCTGATGGCTGTATAAATGTCACTAGTCCCAAAAAAAGTGTCAAAAGTGTCCGATCTGTCCGCCGCAATGTCACAGTCCCTCTAAAAATTCCAGATTACTGCCATTACTAGTAAAAAAAAAAAATAATAATAAAAATGCCATAAATCTATCCCCTATATTGTAGACACTATAACTTTTGTGCAAACCAATCAATATACGCTTATTGTGATTTTTTTTTACCAAAAATATGTAGGAGAATACATATTGGCCTAAAGTGAGTAAGAAATTTGTTTTTTACTTTTTTTGGGCTATTTATTATAGCAAAAAGTAAAAAATATTGTTTTGGTTTTTTTTCAAAATTGCTGCTCTTTTTTGGTTTATAGCGCAAAAAATAAAAACCACAGAGGTGATCAAATACCACCAAAAGAAAGCTCTATTTGTGGTAAATAAAGGACATACATTTTGTTTGGGTACAACATCGCACGTCCGTGCAATTGTCAGTTAAAGCGACCCAGTGGCCCTTATAGTAGTAATCCCCAAACCCGGGAAAGATAATTCACTATGTGGCTCTTATCGTCCTATATCATTACTGACCAGTGATATTAAGATATTGGCTACACTGCTTTCCCTTAGGTTAAACAGAGTCATTTTGTCAGTTGTGTGTCCTGACCAATCAGGTTTCATGCCAGGTAGAAGTACATTTGATAATATCAGGCGTCTGTATCTGCATGTTTTTGGGGTCGCACATAAACGCAGTGGTCTGGTGTTAGCCTTAGATATTAAAAAGGCGTTTGACACGGTTAAATGGTCATTCTTGTGGGAAACCCTGTCCAGATTCAGTTTCGGAGATAATTTTATTCAGTGGGTCCAGCTCCTCTATGCCAACCCGTGTGCAAGGGTCCATACGAACAAAGATGTGTCACCGCTTTTCTCCCTCCAGGGGTTGCCCCCTCTCCCCCCTTCTATTTGCCCTGGTGATAGAGATGCTGGCCAAGTTAGGTAGAGGGGAAGAGATCTGCTCCTTACTCAAACAGCAGCCATGCTGCTGACTTGCTGTTTTCACTATTTATTCTAGCCACAAACCGCAGTACAGATGACATGTATGGATGTATGTATGTATGGATGACCTTTTAAATTGATGGAATAAACTTTTTTAAACTGAGTCACTATTCTGGGATCTTATTTCCTTTTTATATGGAATTTCATTGGGAGGAGTCCTCTTGTGGATGAATAGTGTCCCTGTATACTACACACAGACCGATCTGGGAACGAGATTTCAACACCGGACCAGCTATATGCGCATTACCCCTGCAGGGGTGTGTGGCTCTGGTGAGTGTGGACACATAAGGGGAGCACGTGTGGAAGTCACTATTTTTGTGGATACAATGATGGAATGTCACTAAAGTCACCCGAATACAGACTGTGGAATGTATACATATATTTTCTGAAGACTGTTTATTATATATATATATTTTTTTATATTTTTTCTTTTTTTATTTATTTATTGGACAATATTTTTCCTATTTTTTACACTATTTTTCATACTGATTTTACACTTTTTTATATATTGGTGTTTTTTAGTCTGATTTTCAAAGCTACACTCAAGGATATTTTTTTACTTTTACTCTTATGTTTATTTTTACTTTTTTTCTTTGCACATTTATGGACACTTTGTGGTATATTATTTGTATTTATAAGTATACCTATATTTTTTTCATAGTTGGTGAATATTTAATGCATGTAATTTATATCCTTTATATATTTCATTTGCACTTATTGTCACTTTAGATTGATCACCAAACTGGTTTATACTTAGGACAGCGCCATCTCCTGTTGTATAAATTTAAGCCAATTTTTCCACTGTGGAAATCCGGGAGGGCAGCAGTCTTACTAGCATACATCCAATTTTACCCTAATTCCTTAGCGCGGAATTCATTATATTTTATAAAGTCTCAACAATGTCCTATTATACTAAACAAAATTAGGTATAGCTGAGTAACCTCAGCTCCACATTCCTATGATAAAAATAGAAGAAAAACATGAAGCAAATGTGGGGATTTTAAGGAGCTAACCCTTCAACCTATTGGTGGCAGCTATTCTTGGGGGCAAGCCTGATACTTGTTGGTCACATGGATAGTGCCTCCTCTTGTTGGCTTTATCATTATATTTTAATGAACTACTTTGGAGTTACTTTGGCGGTTGGCCACTTTATACTATTCGTCAGTTAACACCTTGGCGCCGCGCACACGCAAATATGCGGACTCTCGGCGGGCAGGCCTTGGCGCCTAGCAGCCGCATATTTGCTTGCAATAACGCTGTGCTGAGAGTGCGCGCTATATGCTAACTGAAAGCTCCTGTTTGCATCTTGCGATTGGGAGCTTTCCGATCATGTGACCAACGTGACAGCCAATCACGTTTTTTTTGGTTAAAAATAACAAACATGTTATACTTACCTGCTCTGTGCAGTGGTTTTGCTTACAGAAACCCAGATCCTCCTCTTCTCGCTTGCCTCTTCGGCGCTCCTGGCCCCTCTGTCCTGTTGAGTGCCCCCACAGCAAGCAGCTTGCTATGGGGGCATCTGAGCCGAGCCACAGCTCCCTGTGCCCATTCAGACATGAAGCTGCGGTCCAGCTCCGCCACCTCTCTCTCTTCATTGGCTCACTGACTTTGATTGACAGTAGTGGTAGCCAATGGCGCTTCGCTGCTGTCTCAGCCAATGAAGAGGGAGAGTCCCGGATAGCCGAGTCTCTCCTGCAATATCAGGGGATTGAGATTGGGGCTCAGGTAAGTAGTAGGGGGGCTGCTGCACACAGAAGGCTTTTTATCCTCATGCATAGAATGCATTAAAATAAAAAACCTTCTGCCTTTACAACCACTTTAAGATCTATGCCCTGGTGGGGTCTGTTCCCCTATGCCCTTCTGTGGGATGCCGAGGTTCTGGGGATGGGAGGAGTTCCCCTTCTCCCCCCTTCCTCTTTATGAGGTCACAGCATCACCTGTCCTCTCTATACATCAGTTAACCTAAGAGATCTCCTGAAGGAGCATAGTCTGAGAAACGTGTTGAGATATAGCATCCTCTGTTATCCCATTTGATTGTATTCCAATATTTTTTCCATTATCTTAGCTATGGTTTTTCGAATCCTTGTACTTGAGATGATGCAATGGGTGGCATGCTAAAGGTGTATGATGACAGGATTGAATTATGTAAACCTGTGATGTATGCATTTCTCTCTTTTAATCATTTTGTGAATTTTTAATGAATTATACAATAAAATATTTTATGCTTTTAGAATCCAACTTGCAAGCTGACCTAAATGCACTGTTTAACTTGGAAACTATGTGACAAATGAGGTATAATGTTGATAAATGTAAAGTTATGCACTTGGGGTCTAAAAATATGCAGGCATCATACATACTAGGAGGAGGACAACTGGGGGAATCGATGGTGGAGAAGGATCTGGGTGTTCTGGTAGATCATAGGCTTAATAATGAAATGCAATGCCAAGTTGCAGTTTCCAAAGTAAGCAAAATCCTTTCTTGTATTAAAAGAGGTATGGAACGCAGAGAGAGAGATATAATTTTGCCCCTATACAAATCATTAGTAAAACCTCATCTGGAATATGCAGCTCAGTTTGGGGCACCAGTTCTCAAAAAGGATATCGGGGAACTGGAGAAAGTGCAGAGAAGAGCAACCAAACCGAGGCATGGAGGAGCTCAGCTATGAGGAAAGATTAGAGGAACTGAATTTATTCTCTCTGAAGAAGATGTGATTAAGGGGGGATATGATCAGCATGTATAAATACATAAGTGGTCCATATTGTTAGGAGAAACCCTGCCTGAAATGGACTTATTAGCGCTATTTGCATGTTCCGGGGCGCACGCGCCGGAAACGGTGGCAGACGGCTCTATTTCAATGGAACACACCTTGCAGCAAGTGCTCTCTGATCTACAGCGTTACCCGTACCAACCTGCAACCTGATAACCAGTTCTGAACCCGTCTCCGACCCGGCCTGTCTACGACCCTCCTGCTATCTGCCTGCACCAGACTCCGGCTTGTCTACGACCACATTCCTGCCTGACCCTCTGATACCCTGCTGTTGACGACCCTGCTTGAACCGGACTACCCACCTGCCTGCTCCTCCTGTACCGCACCGCCAGCTTGTTGCCGAACCTGCCTTCATCTGACTCCGTTCCAGTGCCTGTTGCTATACGGACCTCAGCGGCTTCCAGCCCAGCAGCTTCCCAGCTGCACTGGGTCGCTCCTATCTAACTGTGCCTTCCACCCGTAGGTCATCTCCAGCGATCCCGCGGACCACCTGCTGGCGAACATCAGTGGACTATCACAGGCACTCATACCTCACCGTGCTCGTTTGGCCACTGTCTCAACCCCAGCGGTCCCTCGAACCGGGGTCGTAGGAGAGGCCATCCCCTGCCGCCAGGCTCTCAACCTGGTCTGTAACAGTATCAGACAGCCATGACTGAGCCTGCAAGGGGGGCCTCTGTGCCACATGCGGTCAGCCAGCACCTCGCAGAACTCACGCAGGCCATCAAATCTTTGCAAGGGACACACGCCCTTCTCGAGGAGCAAGTTCTAGCCTCCTCTCCTGCTTCTGCGTCAACAGCAAGCTTGGATTCAGCCATCCTCCTACCTGCGTCTGAACCTCGGGTGCCAACCCCTGAGAGGTTCTCCGGAGATCGGTCCAAGTATCGAGCCTTCTACAATGAATACCAGCTCTACTTTGCCCTCCAACCACAGACTTTCCGATTAGAGGCCACCAAGGTGGGGTTTGTCATATCACTGCTCCGTGATCAGCCCCAGGCCTGTCCGCATTTTTCCAGGCAATGTCCCAACTCTAAGACGACCCCCAGAGCTCCGCTACAGCCGAATTGGCTCTCCACGCACCACTTCAAGGGGGCAGAGCCATCGAGGAATACGTTGGAGTGCCAATACTGGCTGGAATGAGGCCACCTTGCGAAATCAGTTCCGTCTAGGCTTATTGGAAGGCCTAAAAGATGAACTGGCCCGGGTGGGGGTCCCGAGCACCTTGGAGGACCTCATCCAGCGGTCTATCCAGATCGACCGCCATCTGCGGGAACGCCGGCAGGAAAAGCAAGTCCAGCTTCGGTCCACTTCTCAGCCTCCGACGCCCCCGAAACAGCGCTCCCGCCCGTGCCAAGCCAACCTTTGCCTCTACTGTGGGGAGGCTGGCCATTATGTGAACGAGTGCCCAACCAAGCAGGGAGCAGACACCCCTGCCGGTTGGACTCACCCATCTGGCTCTTCCCATATCCTTTCAGCTGCCTGGGACAGTTGTCTTTGCTACGGCCATTGTGGACTCAGGGGCGTGTAGCTGCTTTATCGACCTGGACTTTGCAGCCAAACACGGAATTTCCCTCCAAGATAAGAAACAGAGCTTGTCAGTGCACCTGGCCGATGGGTCCCATGTTAAATCCGGACTGGTGACCCAGGAGACGCCTCCTTTGCTGGCTACCACCCTCGCTGATCACAGTGAGTTCCTCCGGTTGGACGCCATTGCCTCACCCCTGTCCCCGGTCATCTTAGGCCTGCCCTGGCTCCAAGCCCATGACCCCCGGATCAGCTGGTCCTCTGGACTTCTCCAGTTCCAGTCTGCTTACTGCCTGGAACACTGCCTGCCTCCGCCAGCCCGGCCTTCTTCAACCTTAATGTGCCTGGACTCTGACCGGAGGTCCAATCAGACGGTGCCCAAAGCTTATCACGAGTACTCAGATGTATTTAGCAAGCAAGGAGCGGACACGCTTCCCCCGCATCGATCTTATGACTGTCCAATCGAGCTCCTTCCCGGAGAAGAAATTCCTTTCAGACGGATCTTCCCGTTGTCTGAAAAGGAATTAGGGGCCTTGAAGGAATACATAGATGAAAATTTGCAAAAGGGATTCATTCGCCCTTCCACATCTCCAGCTGGTGAGGGGATCTTCTTCGTGGAGAAGAAGGATGGCTCACTCAGACCCTGTATCGATTACTGGGACTTGAATAAGATCACAGTGAAGAACGCCTTCCCTTGGTACCAGAGCTGTTTCAGCAGCTACGTTCTGCTACCATGTTCACCAAGCTAGACTTAAGGGGAGCTTACAACCTGATCCGCATCAGGAAGGGGGATGAATGGAAGACAGCGTTTCGCACCCGGTTCGGCCACTTTGAGTATTTAGTTAAGCCCTTCGGGTTGTGCAACGCCCCGGCTACCTTTCAGTTCTTCATTAACGACATCCTCAGGGACCTTCTGGATGTCTTTGTGATTGTTTACCTGGATGACATCTTCATATTCTCACCATCACTTGAGGCCCATCGGGAGCATGTCAAAGAAGTTCTCCTCCGCCACCGACAGCATAAGCTCTATGCTAAAGCAGAGAAATGTGAATTTGAGTGCCAAAGTATCCAATTCCTTGGGCTGATCATTTCCCCGAGCGGTATCGAAATGGATCCCCAAAAGGTCTCCGCAATTCTGTCCTGGCCGGCACCAACCAGAACCAGAAAGGCCATGGGCCAGAATTTCCATGGACTTTATAGTGGAACTACCTCCCTCCGAAGGTTGTACAGCCATCTTAGTGGTGGTTGACCGACTGACAAAGATGGCCCATTTTGTGCTCCTAAAGGGTACACCCTCTGCCTCAGAAACTGCCAGGGTGTTCATTAAGGACATTGTCCAGCTCCATGGTGTGCCTATTGATGTTGTGTCCGACCGGGGGGGGGGCAATTCACCTCAAAGTTCTGGAGAGCACTGTGTGACATTCTCCACATCAAACTCTCATTATCATCTGCTTACCAAACGGAGTGGACAAACCAAACCCTGGAGCAGTACCTGCGCTGCTTCTCCTCATTTGTCCAAGATGACTGGGTGTCCCTCCTACAGATGGCAGAATTTGCCTACAATAATGCCTGCCATTCAACCACCAAACAGACACCTTTCTTTGTAAACCTGGGCTTCCACCCTACCTTCCTGCCTGACTTAATCCCCGAATCCTCAATACCTGCCGCTCGAGACATTGTGGACTTTTTTAACTGCAACAACAAGCTGCTGCAGGACACTATGAGCAAGGCGCAGCAGGACAGTAAAAGAGCATATGACAAGAGGAGGAAAGGGGAGCTGAGTTTGCAACCAGGAGATCGGGTATGGCTGGCAACAACCAACTTAAAACTGGCATGCCCATCAAGGAAACTGGGGCCTAAATACATGGGACCATTCCCAGTAAGGAGAAAGATTAATGAGGTATCTTATGAACTTTCGCTACCTGCAAGCTTGAAGGTCCACCCAGTGTTCTATGTCTCCTTTATTAAAGTCAGCAGTGCCGGACTCCTTTCCCAATCGCCAGGCGAGACCACCCGAACCTCTGTAATGGTGGACGGGGAAAAGGAGTTTGAGGTGGAAGCTATATTGGACTGCAGGAGAAGGAGGGGTCAAACACCAAGCCTGCCTTCACCTGACTCCGTTCCAGTGCCTGTTGCTATCCGGACCTCAGCGGCTTCCAGCCCAGCAGCTTCCCAGCTGCACTGGGTCGCTCCTATCTAACTGTGCCTTCCACCCGCAGGTCATCTCCAGAGATCCCGCGGACCACCTGCTGGCGAACATCAGTGGACTATCACAGGCACTCATACCTCACCGTGCTCGTGTGGCCGCTGTCTCAACCCCAGCGGTCCCTCAAACCGGGGTCGTAGGAGAGGCCGTCCCCTGCCGTCAGGCTTCCTACCTGGTACGTACACATATAGTGAACTTGGTGTTGAGTTATTCACTTTAGGGGGGAGGGGGGCACTCTTTGCGTCTGGAGGAAAAGAGATTTAATTAAAGCTCTGGATCAACTGTGGGTGAAGGATTGTATATGGGATTATTTGGTTGTATGTGTGTGTGTGTGTATGTGTATATGTGTATATGTATATATATGTATATACATTTTTTTTTTTTTTTTTTGGTTGAACTGGATGGACTTGTGTCTTTTTTCAACCTGACTAACTATGTAACTATGTAACTATGTAAAGCATAGCTAAAGGGAAAACTTTTTTTATAGTTTTGGATAGGGTGAATTGTTATTGCTGTCTTTACCCCCATTAGGAAGATTCACCCTCTCTGTTTGTCCTGTTCACCGTTATCATTGAAAGTGAAAGTAAAAGAAAATCCCAAACGTTGGGTTATCCCCAGAAAAGTAATAAAGGGGAAATCTTCCAATGGGCACACTAGTTATGGTGAACTGGGGGTCCCCAAGAAATTCCCTTAATTTGCAGGGATTTCCTCTCACTTCCTGTATGGCTAAGGGACAGGAAGTGAAGGGAAATCTCCCCAATGGGACACAGTTGGGGTTCTAACCCTTCTTTGCTTTATCCAAAATGGAAAACAAAAATGTTTTGCCCAAAGTTCTACAAAGTCTCAAGGTTTTTGCATTAAAGGGAAAAATCTCCTGTACTGCAGCAGCCCCCAAGAGCCCCCCTTTTACTTACCTGAACCCGAGCCCAGCAGCTCCAGCCGCTGTCTCGGGTCCTCATTGGATAGATTGATAGCGGCAGGAGCCATTGGACCCCACTGCTGTCAATCAAGCCGGGAGCCGGGGTCGGGGCAGAGTCCTGCTGTCTATGCCAATGGACGCAGCAGCAGGACTCGGAAGCGCGCTCACACAGTTGCTCCCAGGGAAATCGCTTCTCCGAGGGGGCACCCGGTGAAAAGGAGGGGCCAGAAGCACCGCCGGGGGACCCCAAAAGAGCAGGATCGGGGCCGTTCTGTGCAAAACCGTGGCACAGAGCAGGTAAGTATGACATGTTTGAAATATTTTTTAAAAAAATTAACCTTTACAATCACTTTAAGCTTTTTCCTAGTTAGAGCTGTGAAGATGTGTAATAGACTCCCTCAAGAGCTTGTTCTGGTCAGCTCAGTAGAGTGTTTTAAAAAAGGCCTCAATTTTTTCCTAGATACACATATAATAACTGGATAATAATATTTATAGGTAAAATTGATCCAGGGAATATCCGATTGCCTTTTGGGTTATCAGGAAGGATTTTTCCCCCTGCTGGAGCAATTTGGATCATGCTTTGCTAGGGTTTTTCGCCATCCTCTGGATCAACTGTGGGTATAGGTTTGTGTATACATGATTGTATAACATTTTTCCCCCCATCTTCTATTGATTGAACTGGATGAACTGATGTCTTTTTTCAACCAGACTAAGGATGTAAGTTTTAAACTATGCAGGCTATGCTATAGGCTTTTCCTATTTTTTCCTGGGGTTAAAGTATAAGCTTTAAACCCACATTCCCATGATTTTTATATCTGCTTTATTCCCAGTGTATTTTCTGAGCGCAACAATTATCCTAGAACATTTACAGCAACAATTTATTCAATAGATTATTTTTCTCATATTAGAACATTGTTTCAACTCAAGCAGCACTATGTAACTGTCCGGCAAGCTTGGATACATTGCAGAGTCCATGCCCTGACGTGAGCCTTTGTTTACTGTTAATAACTATTTAAACCACAGGGGGCAGTAGGGGGAATGCAAGCCTTAATCCACTGTTGTTTTTCTTTTCAGGGGGTCCCGTATTATATTGCCATGGCATACCTTATTTGAAGACAATCTTGAATTTGCAGTAGAAAAACAAAGTACTGTATTAAAATTAATCCGATTAGTTGCTATGAACAGCAAAAATATGACAGGAAAAAAAAAACCACACGCACACACATATATATATATAATTTTTTTGGCTCCTGGCATACCTGTACTATTCATCATAACTAATCAGAATAATTTTAGTACTTTGTTTTTCTACTGTGAATTCAAGATTGTCTTAAAATAACAAGGTATTTATACATAATTTAGGTATTGGTTTAAAAAGTTATTAAGCCCACGTTCACATTGGGCCGATTTGGCATGCGATTTGACATGTCAAATCGGCAGCTATTGCCTGCAATGGCACCGCCCGAATCGGTGCGACACTCACTTTGCGGAACAGCACCGATTCCCAAAAGTAGTTACTGTACTACTTTTGGTGACTTCGGGGCGATATGAATAGACATCTGTGCATGAACCCGCAAAGATGTCTGTCAAATCGCCCCCAAAGTCAGACTGCATTGCTGGTTTGAAATCGTGCGAAGTCAGCTGAACTCGGACGATTTCTAATCCGCATTCGGTATGAACCTGGGCTAAACCATTGATTTATACAAGCCCCCATGTGAACTCCTTATATCAACTGTATACATTGAAAAACTGATGTTAGATGCAGACTTCTCCCATTTCATATTGCAGCCTTTGGGGAGGCCTTACACTACTGAACATATGCAGGTAGCAGTCATGTAGTATTTACTGTTTATTACATGTGTTAATATAGCACTAATAATTTTTGCACCACTTTATATATTGTACATTCACATCAGTCCCCGTCCTCAAAGAGCTCACAATCTAAATTCCCTACCCCACATTCATACATACTAGCACCAATTTAGACAGGAGCCAATTAATAACCAGCATGTCATTGTACAACCACCTGCCCTTTTCCTGTACATAACAGGCAGATGGAATGAATCAACATAGATTAATATAAATTAGTTTCCTGTCTGAGAGCTAATTCTTCATACACATGGGTGTAATTGCAGTGTTAATTTCGTTGATTAAAACCGACTAAAACATTTTCATTGACTAACTTAATACCATTTTAGTTGACTAAAATACAACTAAAACAATTGAGATGACTAAAACTAAAATGACATTTTAGTCAAAAGTCTAAAATTGAACTAAAATTAAAATGCCATTTTAGTCAAAAGACTAAAGCCTCGTACACACGGTGCGACGGTCGTATGAAAACAGTCGTACAACAGCTTGTTGTATGATCATCCGGCCCGTAGTACGCGTGATTAGAACAGCCGACGTGCAACAGTCGTACTACAGAAGATGGATGAGCAGACTAGAAAACGTTTGTTGTACAACAAGCGGTCGTACAATTGTTGTACCGTGTGTACAGAGAAGTTGGACCAACAAGTTGTACGTGCAAAACACGCATGCTCAGAAGTCAGGAACGCCCGGAAGTGTTCGTTCGTGTAAACCTACGTTCCTAATCAGGGCTGGCCCAAGACATTGTGCTGCCTGGGTCCAAGAATGAAATGCTGCCCCCCCCCAAAAAAAATCACGCCCATTAAAAGACCCCCACATCCATTATTTTATATCCTGATAATTAAAACTAGAACTACATTTATCAGGAAGTCAGATTTACATGCAACAGCACCTTGTCTATATGCAAAATGATATACCACCATGTTACTGCTCCCCCATCTTGGCGCCCTAGGGCATCCATGGGTGCAGTGTGTTGTTTAACAGTGGGCCCCCCCCACCCCTCAAGGCCTGTGTGCAGTGAACATGCTGCACCCATGGATGGTATGCCACTGGGATAGGGCTGTATAGGGGTGGGCTAGGTCAGTACAGGGACAGGCTAGTGTCCATCAGTGCCCATCAGTGCCGCCTATCAGGGTCCATCAGTGCCACCTCAACAGTGCAGCCCATCAGTGTCCATCAGTGCCACTTCGTCAGTGCCCACCAGTGCAGCCTATTACTGCCCATCAGTGCAGCTTATCAGTGCCCACCAGTGCAGCCTACTAGTGTCCATCAATGCACCCTCATCAGTGCCCACCAGTACAGCCTTATCAATTTCCATCAGTGCACCCTCAGTGCCCACCAGTGTAGCCTATCAGTGTCCTTCAGTGCACCCTCATCAGTGCCCACCAGTGCAGCCTATCAGTGCCCATCAGTGTCACCTCATCAGTACCCATCAATGCAGCCTATCAGGGTCCATCAGTACAGCCTATCAGGGTCCATCAGTGCCACCTCATCAGTGCCCACCAGTGCAGCCTATCACTGCCCATCAGTGCCCACCAGTGCAGCCGATCACTGTCCATTAGTGTCCATCAGTGCCACTTCATCAGTGCCCACCAGTGCAGCCTATCACTGCCCATCAGTGCAGTTTATCAGTGCCCATCAGTGCCACCTCATCAGTTCCCACCAGTGCAGCCTCACCAATGTCTATCAGTGCCCACAAGTGCAACCTACTAGTGTCCTTCAATGCACCCTCATCAGTGCCCACCAGTACAGCCCATAAGTGTCACCTCATCAGTGCCCACCAGTGCACCCTCATCAATGTCCATCAGTGCACCCTCATCAGTGCCCACCAGTGCAGCCTATCAGTGTCCATCAGTGCACCATCATCAGTGCCTACCAGTGCAGCCTATCAGTGTCACCTCATCAGTGACCACCAGTGCAGTCTATTAGTGTCCATCAGTGCACCCTCATCAGTGCCCCCCAGTGCAGCCTCATCAATGTCCATCAGTGCCACGTCATCAGTGCCCACCAGTGTAGCCTATCAGGGTCCAGCAATACCACCTCAACAGTGCCCATCAGTGCAGCCTATAAGCGTCCATTAGTGCCCACCAGTGCAGCTTATCAGTGCCACCTCATCAGTGCCCACTAGTGCAGCCTATCAGTGTCCATCAGTGCACCCTCATCAGTGCCCACCAGTATAGCCTATCGGTGCCCATCAGTTCAGCCTCAATGTCCATCGGTGCCCACCAGTGCAGCCTATCAGTGTCCGTGTCCATCAGTACCCACCAGTGCAGCTTATCAGTGCCCATCAGTGCCACCTCATCAGTGCCCGCCAGTGCCATCTCATCAGTGCCCACCAGTGCCACCTCATCAGTGCCCACCAGTGCCACCTCATCAGACAATCCACAGGCAGCCATCTCATTGAGAAGGATCTACCTGCCAGTCAGCTCTGATACGTAATGACCAGGGCCAGATTAAGAGCATCATGGGCCTGGTGCTGAGGATTTTGGTGGGCCTTTCCTGTTCCCAACTTTGAGGGAACAGTTTGGGGGTGGCCCCTTCCTGTTCCAACATGATTACACACCAGTGCACAAAGCAAGGTCCATAAAGACATGGATGAACGAGTTCAGGGTGGAAGAACTTAACTGGCCGCACAGAGTCCTGACCTCAACCCAATAGAACACCCTTTGGCTGAATTAGAGCAGAGACTGCGAGCCAGGCCTTCTCATTCACATCAGTGCCTGACCTCACAAATGTGGTTCTGGAAGAATGGTCAAAGGTTCCCATAGACACACTCATAAACCTTGTGGACAGACTTCCTAGAAGAGTTGAAGCTATTATAGCTGCAAAGGATGGGGCAACTCAATATTAAACCCTACGGACTAAAACTGAGATGCCATTAAAGTTCATGTGCGTGTAAAGGCAGGCATCCCAATATGTTTGCCTTGCTAGTGTATCTGCCAAGATTTACAATGGTGGTGGAACCCTCCAACACATAAATACTACATTTAGACATAATTTAGGTAAAGCCCTGAGTCAGGAATTATGTTTAACAACGTAGAGAGAATAAACAACATCTCTACATGAAGTGACATGCTCGGGAATCAAACTCAGGACTTGAGCAATGGTAGGCAGAATTTCTACCTTGTGAGCCACAGGGCTGCTGCATGTGGAGTCCTCCTACACATAAATACACAGTTACTGCATTTCTTGGAATATATAGGAATTACAATAGTCAGGAGTTTCTCTTCTTGATTTATTCTGTGATATTTGGTGTTTCTTGCTGTGTGAGTGTAGAATAGTAATGTTATCCTCAGATTTTTGGGAATGACATTTTTATTTCTGATGTTGGTACACATATCACATTTTTTTGGGCTCAAATTAAAGAGGTTGTCAACTCTGGACAGCCACTTTAACCTACAGGTAAGCCTATAATAAGGCTTACCTGTAGGTTCCCTGCATATGCGATGCATACTAGCCTATTATGCTTTTACATTGCAGGGTAACAAAGAGTAACAAAGAGGAAGTAAAACCCATTAGGGTTTACTTCCTCTTTAAGATCATTTGGAAAGAATAAAAATCAAACAAATGGGACTAATTTTACATTTCCATAAGCAATGGTATTGTTTTTGGTTTGTAAAGACACCTGTGTGAGTTTGGGGAAATATTTTTGTGAAATAGATATCAACAAGTGAAAGTGACAGAGAAAAAAATATTTTACCAAAACATGAAGAGATTACACATTCTACCATTGTTAAAAAAAATTGCAACTGCCGCCTGGGTCCCATGGTCCCACCGGGACCCATGGTAGGGCCGGCCCTGTTCCTAATTCACAAATCACATGCACCTGAACTTCCTCTTTATATGCTCGTAACATGTCACTACGTTAGTCTTGGTCGTACGATCGCTTAGTGCACATCAGTACGTGAGACACAACAGCCAACATACGATTTTGGACGTCCGGTCGTACAACCGTTGTATCGTGTGTACAAGGCTTTAGACTAAAGCTAAATTGAAATTTGATGTCAAAATTAACACTGGTCTGTAGTGCATGCTCATACCTCAATACCATAAATAATTATATATTAGATTTTTCTCTTCAGCAGTATATAATGAGTTTGGAAATTGTAGAGAAATGCTTAACCACTTCAGCCCCGGAAGGATTTCACACTTTAGGACCAGAGCACTTTTTGCGATTCAGCACTGCGTCGCTTTAACTGACAATTGCCCGGTCATGCAACTTTGTACCCAAACGAAATTTGCGTCCTTTTTTCCCCACAAATAGAGCTTTATTTTGATGGTATTCGATCCCCTCTGCGTCATTTATGACCGACGCTTTAAATAAAAAAAGAGTGAAATTTTGCAAAAAAAAAAACAGTTTTTCTTACTTTTTGCTAAAATACAAATCCAAAACAAAAAAAAACAAAAAACATTTTTTTTTCAACGGTTTTGGGCGATTTATATTTTTCCTCATATTTTTGGTTAAAAAAAAAGTTGCCGCGCTTATGGGTGATGAGAATTAATTTCTGGGGTTTTTATTTTATCTTTATTTTTTACTAGTAATGGCAGCGATCTGAGATTTTTAGCGGTACTAAGATATTGCGGCGGACACGTCGGACCATTTTGACATTTTTGGGACCATTGACATTTATACAGCGATCAGTGCTATAAAAATGCACTGATTACTGTGTAAATGCCATTGGCAGTGAAGGGATTAACCTGGATGGGGCGCTCTAAGGGTTAAATGTGTTCCCTAGGCGTGTTCTAACTGTATGGGGACAGGGCTGGCAGGGGAAGGGGAGTGATCATGGCTTCCATATACAGGAAGCCTGTGATCACAGCCCTTCCCCCTCTATGAGAACAGTGATCCGTGTTTACATACACGGACCTTCGTTCTTTCACTGCGGGGGGGCCATCAAGGGTAGCCGGTGGAGATCAAGTCCGTCGTACCCGCTCCCTGGCCCCCCCCCCGGACACAGTGAGCGCGCGAGTGAGCCTCCAGTGGCGCGCGCTCACAATGTTAGTTATCTTAGCCGCCGTCAGGTGACAGTGGTTTGCGATAACGAGCCACTCTGCTGCCATCACGCTGCGGCGGGCGGTCAGCAAGTGGTTAAATAATGCATTACAATTTAAAGTGGTTGTCAACCCGTGACAATCACTTTAACCTACATATTTCAGGAGATATGCAATGTACTGCTGATGCTGATGTCATTTCGCCACATGCGCACTGAAGAAACGGCCTCCGTGCTGTTCCTTCACTGTGATCATGCCGTGACTGGCGGCTCCTGTGCGCATGTGCGGGAGTGACGTCACGCTACTCAGGCCAGTCACAGAGCCAGAGTCGCGGCTCCAGAAGGAAGAAGGGCTGAAGATGGACGCTGCCTGCACCGGGGACATCGCTGGACATCGTAGGCTTCGTTTGCAGGTAAGTGACACATAATGGGCTACTATGCAATGCATAGTAGCCCATTATGCTTCTACTTTACAGGGGAATATAGAAGAAGTAAACCCCATCAGGTTTTACTTCCTCTTTAATTACACCCATTAGATTTTAGACATCTAAAATGAGTTTTAGTCGACTAAATTGTACTGGAGATTTTAGTTGACTAAAATGTAGGACATTTTAGGGCCGCACACCGAGGCAATCCGACTGCAGAGGTGACTTTGCTAGGCAATTTGAGAGCGACTTCAAGGCGACTTCATTGTGACTTTGGGCGACTTACAAAACGACCCGAAGCGACTTCCAAGCCAGGCGACTTTGCCTGTGGCCAATCAGAGGAGTAGAGGGAGGGGGTTGCCTTAAAAATTATTTTCTTTTTCCTGTAAAATTGCTTCAAAATCTCTTCAATATAGATGGGGATTCGACTTGGAGGCAACTTCCATTGAATTCTATGGGCACAAGTTGGATAGACATCGCATTGAAGTACTACAGGAACCTTTTCTGAAGTCACCTTGGGTAGCGTAAATTAAAACGCTCCCATTCATTTCAATGGGATTTCTCATGTCAAGCGACTTGAGGACAAGTCGCCTAGGTGTGAACCGGCCCTTAGTCAGCTAAAATGTCCTGGAGATTTAGTCAACTAAATATAACTAAAACTAAAACAATTGCAGAAGACTAAATTGGGACTAAAACTAAAATGCCATTTTAGTCCTAAGACTAAGACTAAAACTAAATCAAAATTTGCTGCCAAAATTAACACTGCATAATTGCCCATGCAGCTTAAATTTACGCTGCATATTTCTGGTGCCTGGGATGTCCTGGAGCTTCATAAAACCACCCATAGACATGAAAAAGGTTTGGCCGGAGTGCCACTCCAGAAAGCCCCAGTGCAGCACCATACATCAGATACGCTTTTGTTTGTTACTTTGGACACAGCTGTGAAGTGTAAGGCAAATATGCTCAGGAATAAGATTATCTGTTCAGAATGACTTATGCCCTTATATTTCACTAAAACGTCAATAAAATAAGAGCGGCTATTTAATATAAGTATTTCCCCTCAAGCAGTCACAGCAAAGAAATACCTAAGAGGGTATTCAACTTCAGTTTGTTGTTTTATTTTAAACCCATTTTTTTCTGATTATGTATTTTAAAGTATAGCTGTAGTTTAAAAGGAATGAGTCAGCATAGTAATATAGAAACTTCCATGATAAACTCTTTGTAAAAGGTGCAAGCTCCTGAGCCATCATTCTTCATTAAAGCGGAGTTCCACCCAAAATTGGACGTTCTGCTTTAAGTGCTCCTCGCCCCGACATGCCACAATTGGCATGTCTCTTCTTGGGGGGGTACTTAGTTTTGACAGGTACCTCGCTCCCACTTCCTGGTCTGCTCACCTGATCTCCTAGGTGACTCCTCCCTCCTTGCAATCTTCTGGGACACGTCACAGGTCCCAGAAGATTGCCTGGCCTCTGATGCAGCCCAGAGCAACCTCCGCATGCCCAGTGCACGCCCGGCTGTGAAGCAGCAAACTGTCACAGCCAGGCGCCCACACTTCCAATGCTGGCGTCGCAGAGAGGAGGGGGAGAGGAGCAAGGCTTCGGGCGGCCGCATTGCTGGACTGTGGGACAGGTGATTGTCTGTTTATTAAAAGTCAGCAGCTATACTTTTTGTAGCTGCTGACTTTTAATAAACTTAAAAACAAATGGAACACTGCTTTAACTTAGGCCGGCCATATACAGAACACATTTTTTTTCTTGCAACAAGAATGCTGACAGTGTTGAGGCAGGAATCCCTCCTGCCAGGCCATTGGTCTTCTCCCAGCGAGGGAAGCCGCCCCTCACCAGGAGAAGACAGTAATTATTGCTAGCGGCTATAGCAGCCACTTGCAATTATCGCAAGCGAATCTGGCAGGCTGGTTGTACCCAAGCTGATTGATCGATCAACATGGTACATTCAGCCTGCTCATTAATGGTCAGATCTTTTCTGCATCCATAAAGGGGCGATCATGGTTTCTTACAATTACCTACCTATTTTAAAGTGGAGTTCCACCCTATTAAAAGTCAGCAGCTACACTCAGCTGTCCCAGGCTCCAGAGATGCAGCCGCCCACAGCGTCGCTCTTCTCCCCCTCCATCACAAGTGTGGGCATCCGGGCTTTTGGTGTGCTGCATGCTGTGTGGCCGGGGTATTTTCTGGGACCTGTGACATGTCCCAGAAGATCGCCGAGAGGGAAAGGGAGAAGATGAACTTCCAACTCCGCGGCGCCAGGAGAGGAAGTGGTCCTGGGACCCTGGGTTCCTAGTCCCCCCCCCCCCAAAAATAAAAAAATGACATGCCAAATGTGGCATGTGAGGGGGTCACCTTCCCTTAATTCAGAAGTTCCATTTTTGGGTAGAACTCCCCTTTAAGAAGGATTTTTTCCCTGAAATTGAGACAGCTAAAGCAGAAATAACCCCTTCTATCCATTACTGCAAAGGAAGCTGCAATTTTAGCCTCTATTGGACCTGTAGTTGGCATGGTGCAGCACATGTAATCAGTTATGACAACAGCTACTTGATAACTTGACAGTTCAATTAAGAGCACAAGCAACTATGGCAGTTATCATTCATGGCATGCCATAATGTACTTGTTTTGGGACACAGTTAATTTGATTGGTTTAGTTCTACTTAAAGAACAGAGGATTTTAAGGACATTTCATTGCGAATACAGACATTTGCAGGCAGGGCTGCTGTTAGAAATCATGGGGCCCCATACAGCCTTCCTGATGGGGCTCCCAACCCTGTCTCCACCCCCCTGAGGTGCAGCGGAACAGCTTCATTGACTTTATCTGCCTACACCCCGAAAATGAAAAAGAAGTTCCTCCTCTGCTCCCAACTCCAGGGCCCCTGTGTTGAAGTGATGGAGTTCAGGGAAATGTAATTTAACCACATGACCACTGGGCACTTCCTAACCAGACCAATTTTCAGCTTTCAGAGCTCTCACATTTTGAATGACAATTACTCAATCATGCAACACTGTACCCATATGAAATGTTTGTCCTTTTTTCACACAAATAGAGCTTTCTTTTGGTGGTATGTACCCACCGCTGTATATTTTTTTGCGATATAAATGAAAAAATACCGCAAATTTTGTAAAAAAAATTGCATATTTCTTTGTTTCTGTTATAAAATTCTGCAAATTAGTAATTTTTCTACATATATTTTGGACAAAATTTATACTGCTATATATCTTTGGTAAAAAAAAAATGAGTGGATATTATTTGTTCTTTGTGAAAGTTATAACGTCTACAAACTATGGTGCCATTCACTGAAAATTGATCACACCTATCTCATTTATTGAGACCCTAACAAGCCAGGAAAGTACAAATACCCCCCAAATGACCCCT
>BLSH010037215.1:1223087-1247152 GCA_018402905.1 Glandirana rugosa
ATGTCATGTGTTTGAAATTTTTGAAGGAAATTATGTGATGTGTCGTACTTGGAAAGTAGACCATGCAGTACAAGAGAAACCATAACAATTGAAAAATAAGAATAACACGACTTGGTCAAATGATTCTTCCTCTTATATTAGTGTGGTCAATTAATTAAGTCAAGGTACGTCATTCGATTATATTTTACCAGTAAATATTCGTTGAACGTCGTACACATAGTTTGGATTTCCCATACATATAGGTTTTGAACTAAAAAAAATCTAAACTTATTTCATCTCTTCCCATTTCTGATCTCAACTCGCTTGGAGACCTTCAAGCCCAAGACGACCAGGCAGGCTTGAAGCCCTGTTTCAGGCCCAGGCATGGGGTTCGTTGTCCGTGCGATCGTTCGGGTTTCCGTCCGGACCCGGACTTTGTCCCGAAGTTCGGACGGACCAGCAGAACCCGAACTTCCAGAGGTTCGCTCAACTCTAGTCTTTACCCTTCTCTACTTTATTCAAATCTAAAAAAAATCAAGTTTTGGATATACATACCCTTTAGGTTTGATACACATGCTGCAAGTTGCTTATAAATGACCATTTTATATTAGCTTACTGCATGGAACTGAATTAATTAACTGGTGTGATTATATTCTCCTTCTTAGTAAACTGGTTCAGCACAATAAGAATAAAAAGTTAACAATACCAAAGAGAACATGACGTACCAGATGAAAGGTTCATGCTGTGTAGTGTATTAAAGGAAGTTTTTAAAGTTTGTGTACTGTACAATCAGTACTGTTCAGTCAGTTAATGTTCTGTAAATCATTTTACCAATGTGTGCCTGTGTTTTAAACAAATTACATTATATATATTATGATGTTATGTGTGTACAGGGTGGCATCAATATTTGTTCATTACATATGGTAGCACTGTAAAAATAAAATACATTCGATGTTATAGTTTTCCTACAGCGTTTTGTCTAGTTTTGTGTTTATTTATTATATTTAGTATTAACATAGTACATCTTATGTATTTTTTTAGGTTTCGTTCACAGGGGACATACTAAAGCATGCATCCATGTGAGGGCCGGGGAAGCACATGTGTTCCATGCATCCACGCGCAGGCAGGCCCATTCATGTCAATCGGGACGCAGGTGCTGCTCCCAATTCGATGTCCATGTGGATGCAGGTGCGTGTCCCGGAACTCATACTATCTGCGTTCAGAGACAGGCACCCACATCCACAAAGATGTCAAATTGGGTGCAGCAGCTGTGTTCATGCAGCCGCTGCACCCCAGTCTACATGATTTGGACTGCCTGCACACGGATGCAGAAATCTCTTTAAAGGAGCCCCAGAAAACAGTATGGCCCCACTGTAAAAAGGGCCATTTGTGATTAACTGTGGGAGACCCAACAGGGGTTGCTTGCGATAAGCTGCAGGCGGAAGCCCCATTGAAAACAATAGGAGGCTGACAGCTCCTGCAGTTATTTGCGGCCGCTCGCATGCTTACAGAGGTATCTCCTACAAATTTTTGCCCTGAACTCACACTGTGACCGGGGCCGATCATTTGCAAGTAATCCCCCATGAGTGATTACATGTGAGTGGCCTTGAATAACTGTGAGAGCTGTCAGCCTCCTTTTCCTTTAATGCAGCTTCCGCCTGCAGCTAATCACAGGCAACCCCTGCTAGATCTTGTAGCTAATCGCAAATGGGCCCATTCGCAAGTATAAATGGGACCTAGATCTCAACAGAGGTTCCTAATCCTTTCTCACTCTAAAATGAAAAAAACTGTCTTGGCTATACATACACTTCGATGACTGAAACAAACAGCTCTGGTGGTGTATGGAAGATTTTAAAAGTTTAGGTTTGGCTTAGGCTCATGAATAGCACTGGGTATTTTTTATGGTAAGAATTAAAGGCCCATTCCAAAAAAGTGCAAGAATTTGTTGGCAAAACACACATGGGTCATAATGGCTGCTCCATCCTTGTTAACAATGATACAAAAGATATCTCCCATGGGACTATGTTGACAGCGACAGAGATCACACAATATCAACGAAATATGCATTGTAAATAAAACGTCTTTTATTAAATCTTGTAAAAAATTTTATAAAAAAAGACCATTTGAGGAACCTTGGTTCTAGTTAGACCATCCTTTTGATCATGCATGAAATGTGAATTAAAAGTCCATACAAACAGCTGGAATTGGATTGTGAATCCACCGCCGTTGTTCCAACACCTAAAAATAGGGTAAGGTCTTCCTCAGGGGATAGTGGGTGGAGACAATCAGCAATGGTCAGAAAGAGTCCACTTGAAATGGTCAGAGAGAGCAGCAGATGCAGGCCAGCCCAGGCCCGAACTCAGGAGAGGTTCCTGATCTTGGGGGAGGTCCGGGGCAGCGGAAGGGAGGAAAAGAGAGGTGGGTAGCGGGTGGCCACACTTGTAGTATTATTTAGAGAAGTGATAGAAGTCTGGGGCAGTAATTAAACCAACAGCCAGAATATGAAGAGTCTGTTAGGACCAACAAAAGAAGCCCACCCGCATTGTCCCTCGCACTCCGACCGGACCCTCTTTAGGAGACCAATTCTATCTGGGTTGCAATCAAGGTGACCATTGCTGATTGTCTCCACCCACAATCCCCTGAGGAAGACCTTATGTTTAGTGGTTGAAACGCGTCAGTACAATGGCGGTGGAGTCACAATCCATTTTCAACTGTGTGTATGGACTTTAAATTCACATTTTATGCATGGTCAAAAGGACGGTCTAACTAAGACCAATATTCCTCAAATGGTCTTCTTTTATAACAATTTTTACAAGATTTACTAAAAGACATTTTATTTACAATGGATATTTAGTTGATATTGTGTGATTTCTGTTGCAGTCAACATAGTCCCACGGGTTGTCCTAGCTTCGGCAGGACATATACTAAAATTGGAACGATACAGAGAAGATTGGCATGGCCCCTGCGCAAGGATGACACGCCAATTCGTGAAGCGCTCCATATTTTTTGATATCTACAGGGTGGACTGGGAATACCTAATGGCGACGCTATCCTCCTTGGGTTTGAGACCTAAAATGTTGAATCGAATTTCAGCTTTATATCAACACCCCACAGCGCAATTAAAGATCAACGGGACTCTCAGTGAGCCCTTCACCCTGCATAATGGAACATGCCAAGGCTGCCCACTATCCCCGATCTTATTTGACATTTCCTTAGAGCCCTTTTTAGTGTCGATCCGCTATAACCCCAATATTCATGGCATTAAAATAGGCCCCCAAGAACATAAATATGCGGCATACACCGACGATATTCTTTTTTATATACAACAACCTCTCGTATCCCTCCCCAATTTAATGGAAGCCTTTAAAAGGTATGGAGCAATCTCCAACTTCAAAATTAACCTCTCTAAATCAGAACTTTTGAACATCTCCCTACCTTCTCCTTTAATAGCCTCCCTTAAGCCTTCCTTCCCTTTTAATTGGCAGCATGGTTCACTGAAATATCTCGGTATCCACCTCACACCTAAGCTTTCCTCCCTGTTCAGATTCAATTACATTCCCTTACTTAATTCTGTTAGGAAAGATTTGCATAACTGGAATCAGCTAGCGCATTCATGGTTGGGAAGGATCAACGTGGTGGAAATGAATATACTGCCCAGATTTTTGTTTGTATTCCAAATGATCCCTTTTGGGGTGCCACCAGGCTTCTTCACAATATTGACATCTTTACTCTGTAAATATATATGGAACAGGAAAAGTCCACGCATCTCTAGGCAGTTCTTATATAGGAAAAAAATAGTTGGAGGCCTCGCTCTTCCGGACATAAAATCATACTTTCAGGCCATCATCCTCTCTAGAATTTCGGACTAGAAGCACCACAAGGAAAATAAACTCTGGGTACAACTAGAGTGTGACGTGGCTGGAAAGGATTTATACACACAAGTCTGGATCCCTAATAAATTCCGTCGCCTACCAGACAGGCTCTCCCCCCTTACTAAGGTGACCTTCTTGATATGGGACCACATGGGTCGCTCTGACAATTGGCTACATAACTCTCCTCTTTTACCAATAACGGGTCACACTTATTTTACACCTGGAGAGCATAACCCCCAGTTCTGCACGGGGTTTTCTCAATCACCAACGCTCCTTCATCAAGTTACTTCGTCAACTGGCATGCTACCCATCTCTAGCTTATTGAACACTCCCACAGTTTCATACCTTGACAGATGGAGGTGTCTACAACTCTCTCAATTCATTAAATCGCTGCCTAAGCCGCTGCGCTCTGTGAAAGATCTCAACCCAGTGGAACTTATTCTATCGAATAATCAACCTCCTAAACATCTCATATCCCTCTTTTATCAAGCTATACATTCACTGATCCCTGCAAATTGGCCCTCATTCTTAGCCAATTGGGAAAGAGACCTGCATCGTACCCTATCGGATGAACAAAGAATCAAGATCCTGGAATTGACCCACACCTCTTCCATTTCTTCAAGAATAGCTGAAGCTAACTACAAACTCTTATCTAGATGGCATTACTCTCCTGTTATCCTACACAGATCATTCCCAGAAGTCTCCGGTCTGTGTTGGAGGGGTTGTGGGGAACCAGCTTCTCACGCACACATTTGGTGGTCATGCCCTATAATCCGCCCATACTGGTTGAGTATCTTACACTGGATTGAAATAATTCAAGGAGTAGCAGCCCCTGACGACCCATGGTTGGTTCTATTTAATTGTACAGGCGGGCCAGCAGGATGCTAGAAAAAATCTATCACACCCCATCTACATAATGCAGCTAAATCGCTGATTCCCAAACACTGGAAACAGTCTACCATTCCTACTACCAAACAGTGGCTCACCACGGTTGACCATGTCTACCATATGGAAGACCTTACACATGAGTAGCGTGGGAAATCCTCAGTCGCTAACAAAATTTGGTCCTGCTGGCTCACTTTCACATACACAGCTAATTACTCTGAACTTATGTCATAAGGATATAGGCATTATACCATCTCATTTTTTTCTATTTACATAGACAGGATCCCGCATTGGAGGCAGGGGGTTTCTTTTACTTTTATGCCTATTCTCTATTTCTTTCACTTCTCTTCTTTTTCCTCTCTTTCTCCCTCTTCCTTCCTCCACTTTTTATAATCTGGAAATCTTTGGGTTGCTTATGTGTACTAATTTCCTATTTGGGTATTTATTTGATGTGAATGTTGAATTATATGCTTTAATTTGTTTTCCCAATAAAAACTTATTGAACAAAAAAAAACATAGTCCCACGGGAGATATCTTTGTATCATTCCAAATAAGTGTGCTTTTCCGCACTGGATAAAGGCAGGTAACTGCGATGACAAACAACCCACATAGCAAGGATAACTTGCCACAAATTTGTGGCAGTGTTGAATTGTAAGTCTGTTAACTTGCTGCACATTTTCACTGGCAAGTTGTACAATTGCAGAGCACTAGAAGCACAAGTTCAAGTTGATACTTTTCCAATGTGTAGCAAATTTGAGTGGCAAGTCTCTAGCAAGAGCAAAGTTGCAGTGGTGAGTCTACAGCAAGAGCTCTACAAGTCTACTGCATGATTCAGTCACAGTGACCCCAGTGTTGGGATGACTATAGCACAACATAACTGAACCAGAACTTGCAGCAGACTTGCAGAATGTTTGCAAAGTTGATCTGGAGTCATGCAATGCGGACCTGCGCAATTGTACAACAGGCCTGGCACGTCTAGTAAGAGCTTAGCAAGTCATTTTCAAACTTGCAGCACAATTGCTTGCTATCTAGGAAACGGTTTCTATGCAGCATATACACACTACAACACAGAGTATATGTGTTCCGGATGTGTGCATTAAAATGCAATGCATATACAGTGGGTACGGAAAGTATTCAGAACCCCTTAAATTTTTCACTCTTTGTTATATTGCAGCCATTTGCTAAAATCATTTAAGTTCATTTTTTCCCCTCATTAATGTACACACAGCACCCCATATTGACAGAAAAACACAGAATTGTTGACATTTTTGCAGATTTATTAAAAAAGAAAAACTGAAATATGACATGGTCCTAAGTATTCAGACCCTTTGCTTAGTATTTAGTAGAAGCACCCTTTTGATCTAATACAGCCATGAGTCTTTTTGGGAAAGATGCAACAAGTTTTTCACACCTGGATTTGGGGATCCTCTGCCATTCCTCCTTGCAGATCCTCTCCAGTCCTGTCAGGTTGGATGGTAAACATTGGTGGACAGCCATTTTTAGGTCTCTCCCGAGATGCTCAATTGGGTTTAAGTCAGGGCTCTGGCTGGGCCATTCAAGAACAGTCACGGAGTTGTTGTGAAGCTACTCCTTCGTTATTTTAGCTGTGTGCTTAGGGTCATTGTCTTGTTAAAAGGTAAACCTTCGGCCCGGTCTGAGGTCCTGAGCACTCTGGAGAAGGTTTTCGTCCAGGATATCCCTGTACTTGGCCGCATTCATCTTTCCCTTGATTGCAACCAGTCGTCCTGTCCCTGCAGCTGAAAAACACCCCCACAGCATGATGCTGCCACCACCATGCTTCACTGTTGGGACTGTATTGGACAGGTGATGAGCAGTGCCTGGTTTTCTCCACACATACCACTTAGAATTAAGGCCAAAAAGTTCTATCTTGTTCTCACCAGACCAGAGAATCTTATTTCTCACCATCTTGGAGTCCTTCAGGTGTTTTTTTAGCAAACTCCATGCGGGCTTTCATGTGTCTTGCACTGAGGAGAGGCTTCTGCCGGGCCACTCTGCCATAAAGCCCCGACTGATGGAGGGCTGCAGTGATGGTTGACTTTCTACAACTTTCTCCCATCTCCCGACTGCATCTCTGGAGCTCAGCCACAGTGATCTTTGGGTTCTTCTTTACCTCTCTCACCAAGGCTCTTCTCCCCCCCGATAGCTCAGTTTGGCCGGACGGCCAACTCTAGGAAGTGTTCTGGTCGTCCCAAACATCTTCCATTTAAGGATTATGGAGGCCACTGTGCTCTTAGGAACGTTAAGTGCAGCAGAAATTTTTTTGTAACCTTGGCCAGATCTGTGCCTTGCCACAATTCTGTCTCTGAGCTCTTCAGGCAGTTCCTTTGACCTCATGATTCTCATTTGCTCTGACATGCACTGTGAGCTGTAATGTCTTATATAGACAGGTGTGTGGCTTTCCTAATCAAGTCCAATCAGTATAATCAAACACAGCTGGACTCAAATGAAGGTGTAGAACCATCTCAAGGATGATCAGAAGAAATGGACAGCACCTGAGTTAAATATATGAGTGTCACAGCAAAGGGTCTGAATACTTAGGACCATGTGATATTTCAGTTTTTCTTTTTTAATAAATCTGTAAAAATGTCAACAATTCTGTGTTTTTCTGTCAATATGGGGTGCTGTGTGTACATTAATGAGGAAATTAAATGAACTTAAATGATTTTAGCAAATGGCTGCAATATAACAAAGAGTGAAAAATTTAAGGGGGTCTGAATACTTTCCGTACCCACTGTAAATGCATCTAAACGCATGTAAACACAAGCTACACCTTTAAAGGAAAAATAGGGCCAAAGCTCTTTTGGTCCTACTTCTCCTGCGGGTCACAGGAGTGCACTTAGCTTTGTGACCCATAGTCAGCTGACGGTGGGCTAAAGTTCGCTGTCACTAACATCACTCAGCCTGTCCAGGATCTGGAGGGATCCCAACGTTAATGTTGGGATCCACCCAGATTCCTGATCTACAGCGGGCTCAGCCTCTGAGCCACCGGCTCCCGCCCCCTCCACAGTCTACTGACAGCCATTGATTCTCTGCCCACTGAAGATCAAAGAAATGAGGAATCAGCAGTCTTTGATCGCTCGGTTCTAGGTCTTAGAGGTGACGGTAAACAGATGCAGCATCGGACCTATGCTGCATGCATCTAGGTGAGGATGATTGAATGTTTTTTTAAATCCTGCACTTGTCTTTTAAAATTACATGAAGCAAAGAAAATGAGCAAAAAATGCACATAAAACCAGGCGTAAATTCATTTTAAGGCATTTAAAAACACGCGCAACCGCAGGCCAACATTAGTGCATTTTATAGCGCTTTTATGTGCATTATAGTGTGAAAAGGCCCCTAGATACAAGGAGTTTGTAGGCAAATATCAGATGTGTTTTCCACAGTTGATTACTTAAAGTGTTTGCTTGGCACGTCATTATGTCGGTATCACATTATGTCTGGGAACAGGCACAGGAGAAAAACACAATAGAAGAGGGAGGAATTTGTGGTGACACATGAATCTGGTATCACATGAGCTGCATAGGGTTTGTTTTTGCATCGATGTTATCGCAGTAAACACTTCCACACCTTTAAGCACCTACATTGCTTTTCTGTCTGACACATTCTTTGTTAGAAATCCTCAGGTCACCCGTTGCACCAGATTTCGTTCTGTGGTATACCTGAAGAATAACCAGAGGGCTATAAAGTACACCAATGGCCCTGGTGCATTTGCTCTATGTGTGTGATACATGCCAGATATACCAAAGCAAAGACTGGTTTATACACCTACTAAATCCATTCTAACACTTTGGTGATGTATGCATGGCAAAGTTGCTGTAATTATACAGAACTTTAGATATTTGCCAAAAGCTATGTGTTGGCTACTCTGTTAGTCGTGATCATCCATTTTAACTGTTGCATAATTGTTTTTCAGGAACCTAGATAGCAGGCAGCACTGTACAAAACAACAGACATTCTATGCTATAGTTTCCCTTTAAATATCATGCGTAGTGTTTTGTCTTGTCTTTACTTATTATGTTCAGCATTAACATAATACATCTTAAGTATTTTTGTAGGCTTCGTTCACATGGAGCATAGTAAAGCATGCATCCGTGTGAGGGCCGGGAAAGCACAAGTGTTTTCCGTACATCAGCATGCAGCAGGGTTGCCACCTGTCCAGGATTCACCCGGACAGTCTGGGTTTTGTATCATGTGTCAGTAAGACTCAAACCTGGACACATTATTCAGACCAGGATGTGGCTCCGCAAGTCAGTCACACACAAATCTGTTGCCATCTGCCTCTGCCACCTAGGATTCGCTTTTGGCTTTAACAGTGCTTAAGCAAGTTCAGGGCTCTCTTCCCGCTGTGTGCAGATCCCAGCCTGTCCTCCTCTCCAGTACATTCAATACATATGAGTGACATGTGAGGAAACAAGTCAAGGGGCTTGTTCTAGTATTTGATTTATGTTATACAATTTTGTGTTAGGATACCAACTTAAATGCACTATATTGCATATTGGTACATTTTTAATATATTCCAGTGTATGTCTATATATGTTAATTGAAACAATAAAGTTGTAAAAGTGTTTTTTATAGATCTTTGCTATTTTGGTACTTTATTTTGTCGCAACCCTCCAAGAGTCCCGCAGGCATTTGTTTTTTTTTTCTTATATAGCAATCTATGTGATTAGGGACTGGGCTTTGCCTTTATCCATGTACCTCAGAGCCTGTTTTTAACTATATGTGATGAGAGAGGAGGGCCAGCGGGGATCAGCGCAACAGAAAAGGTAGATCTGACACAACAGCTTTCCTGTGCTGCCCTGCCTCAGTAAACCACTTATGGACCCTCCTGGTCCCCAGTACCATGGCCTGCTGATCCCTCTGTAACATGCTCTCCTGACCCCCAGTTCCATTCCCTCAAGACCCCCTGTAGTGTGACCCCCCCAGTACTGTGTCCTCCAACCCCCCCTTGTTGTGCCCTCTTGACCCCTCTGTACTGTGCCTTCTCAAACCCCACTTCACAATGCCTTGCTGACCCCCTGTTCTATGCCCTGCTGACCCCTTGTCTTTAGCCCTGTTGACACCCTGTTCTCGGACCTGCTCACCAGTCATTTGCCCTACTGATCTCTGTACACTGCCCTACCTACTACTAATTTCTGTACACTGCCCTACCCACTACTGGTCTATAGGGGCTTGCTAGTTAACTTCTTAAAAGAAAAAAAAGGTGCAGCATTCTGGTGATCTTTGCTTTCCTCAATGTTCTCATGGTAGATCTCTACCTTTCAAAGGTTGCCTACCCTTGTATTAGAGGATTGTTGCAATTATATTGTGTTTAGTCCAAGAAAGCTGAACAGACCTGCATGTGGGTGAAAATAGGTGAACATATATCTGCTTACATTTGGCTTCCCCCTCAAAACACATTGCAGTCCATGTAGAACTATTTCTGATCACAGTCAAGCTTAAATCTCCTGCGCTCAAGCAGTAGTGCGATGGCAATGGAAGTGGCCTAGAATTCTTATGGTTCCCAATTAGTGCACAGGCCTTGCTGCCCTCCAAGGGTCAGGGGGCACGCAATGGAAACACTGTAAAAGAAAAAAAATGCTCCAGCCTTGGGCAATACCCAAGTATATGTATTAAAATTAAAAGGAAGGAAACATACTCATAAACAAGTGAATGTTAAAGGCATGTCAAGGTCTGCAAAGGACAAACAGCAACCAGGTCACCAGGACTGTGTCCAGCACACCGGAGGACCTTCTAGATGTATGACACATTTCGAGGGGTGATCCCCTCTTCCTCAGAGGGCTCCTTTGCGGGCCTGGACATGCCTTTAACATTCACTTGTTTGTGAGAATGTTTTCTTACTTTTAATTTTAATAAATATACTGGTTGCAGCTGGTGCACCCTCTCTTTTCTTTTTTTTTTTCTTTTACAGTAGACCTATTTCTGCTATGTAGTGCCTCATAAAAACCCAATATTTACTGTGCATCTTTGGTTTGGATAACAATAGTCTTAGGCCGTGTTCACATATGTGCGGCCACGGGTTCATGCCTGCAGTCCAGTGCATCTCTGTTCACCGGTTCAAGTGCGAATCAGGTCCAAATTTTTGTCTGAATTCACACCTGAATTGGACCCAAAGATGCACAGGACCCTTTTTGAATGCATACCGTGGCCCCCCCTGGACCTGTATAAACCGGCTCCATTGAGAGCCGGTCACACTTGCCCGTCATGTGAATTGGATGAGAATCCAATCCGCATTTGTGTGAACACAGCCTTAAAGTGAGTGTAAACTTAACTTCTTAAAAAAACAAAAAACAAGCATATTATACTTACATGCTCTGTGCAATGGCTCTGCACAGAGCTGCCCGATCCTCCTCTTCCTAGGTCCCCCATCAGCGCTCCTGGCTCCCCCCACCTTCCAAATGCACCCCATAGTAAGCTGCTTGCTATAGGAGCACTCATGTGGGCTGACAGCAGCAGGAGCCAATGGCTGTGCAATGAGGGTAGAGAGAGACGCTGCTCTTTGACGCAGAGTTGGATCGAGATCAGGCTCAGGTAAGTATAAGGCGTGCTGGGGGGGGGGGGGTGTGAACTGCATGTAGAACATTTTTACCTTAATGCAGAGATTCTATGCGAGTTAAAAAAAAATTGCATTTCCTGTGCTGCAGCCCCTGACAGCACTAGGGGGTCACAGATAACATGCAATAAATGTAATACTACAGAAATCTGCTAGTGATTGAGGACATGCAAGAAATAGAGACTATTTGCAAGCTACATCAATGATCAAAGATGTTAAACCTGCTTTAGGAGTTGTTGGAGACTAGGGACACTGGCTGATCAAAAAGTCATTTATGGATCGAAATTCGGCTGGTTCAGCAGGGACCGGCCGAATTTCAATCCAATGTGTGGGCAGAGAGGCTGTACAGAAGTCAACCTACTGATCAACTTTTGTGTAACTACTCTGTCGGATTTTCCTCGGCTATAGTCGGCAGTGCTGATCAGTGTATTCTGACAGGGAAGTCCCCATGTTAGAAAGCAGCAGGGAGGATCCCCCCATCCACATTGAGTGGATGGGGTAATCAAGTCATTTTTTTTTTTTTGATCAACCGGCTGGTTAAATAAAAAAATGTCTCATCTATGGGCTGAAGAGAAGAAAGTCCATGGTGATAAGGTTAGATCTATGCCAGGACACATGCTGTACATACCGCTGACATCTTGAAATGAATAGAAGTCTGGCACTGACAAAAATGCAGTAAAATAGTAGTAGACTTTATAATCCATCAAGACATAAAAGAATCCATCATGTACAAAAATTGACACATTTCGGCCCCGAACGCTCTGGGCCTTTGTCATAATCATATACTGTATGGGCTGCCTAAGTAGCCAAATACAGCAATCCACAAAAACAAAATCCAGGAAATGCATAGCATTTCATTCATCTTTATTCCAAAGGCTTAAAACAATTAAAACATATCCAGCAGCCAAATGTTTCTCATGCAAAGCACACGCTTTCTCAAGGTCCTTGGATCCAAGTGCTTTGAGAAAGCAATGGTTTTGCACAAGAGATGTTTATTGGGTGAAAGTGTTTAAATTGTTTCTAGCCTTTGGGATTTAGGAGCAGATAAAGAGGAATGATATACTGTGAGTGCCGTGGACTTTACATCTGTTGCTATAAAAAAAAATAAAAAATTTACATTAATGAGCAAATCTGTAATTAGAGATCCATGCATATATTCCACATCTGATGACTTTCATTATTAGAGATTGCAGATTAAAAAGGAGACAATGGAATGTGGCATTATACAGAAAATAAGGGATGTCATTACTAATAAGGTACAGTAGGAAAAACTCATGTCTAACCCATATATTGTTCATGATTAGATACACAGAACAAACTACAGCCAATTCTTGGAAGCAACAGGTTGAAGAAATATTATTTACTGTATATCTTGGTTTGATAGATAACACAATCCAGATCGCCTGAGGACAGTTAATTAATATTGCATTTGGCTCAGTGAACAGCTTCTTTTCATCTAAACTTACAGGACAGGCTCTACTTGTTTGAAGATATACATACCAAATGGGCTCGTAGTCTCCTGGCATTGTATCTGTGTACTGTACAGCTCTGGTGAATATTTACTAAATCTCAATGACCTGGATGTTGGCTGCCAGAATCCACCATCTCCACATTTTATAATAGTACAGCTGTCATATCGTCTTTATAACCATACAGACAGGAAAATTGCAATCAGGATCAAGCTGACTGATAAACTCAAAATTGTAGCCATCTGTTGACTTTTTTTGTTGTGAATTGTAAACTCAGGGGTACGAAAACATTAGATTTCGGTGACAGTGCTTCCACCATAGCGTCCAACTATAATTTGCTCATTAGATGGCATATGGTTCCCCGGGTTTGGCAAAATTTAAGTCTGCAGCTTCTGACCAATGCTTTAGGGGATACCAACTGCCAGATACCCTTTTGCACATTTGGTGGGAAGGTCCCAAGATTCTGGACAAACATATATAAGCTAATATATACCCTATTAGGCAAAAGCATAGATCAGCAAAATAAGAGCTTTTCAATCTAAAACCACCTGACTGTACCAATATGCAATTATGTCTCTTGACTCTTTTATTTACTGTGGCAAAACAAACTCTGGCAAATGCATAGTGGTCTTCCCCTCCAACAATTGCTCAGGTGAAGCATAAGATGACATGGTATTTGATTCATAAAACTGTCAACAATATTTAACTATAAAACTGGCAAATTTGAACGAGTTTGGTACCAGTGGATAAGACAATATCTTCCTAGAGATTTTGGTCCCTGCTACTTTTGTAACATGGTTTATTGGAGTGTCTCACTTCTGTGCTAGAGGATACCATAGAGAACTTTTCCTCTGGCTCCCTCTCTCTTTCTAACCTTCCTTTCTTCTTTTTCCTTCATATGTTGTGTCTGTGCTTGAACCTCACGTTTTATTTTGTTTAGTCTTTGACAATTCTTAAGTCCAATAGTAATAGTTCCCAGTGTCTATCCTTACCATAATTAAGGATAGGATGTTGCTCTTGGTGTTACCCACTAGTGGAGAATGCTGAGGTCAGTATCTTTGTCACGGTCAGGGGTTAGGCTCGGAGACTAGTAGCTGTAGCAGTAGATATCCTGCTGATCAGTGGGAGCCTAAGTATACAAATTGGCCATCAGGATGACGTGAGCTCACTCAAGATGTGGGGTTTAAGCACTAAAATCAGTATTCGCCAGAGCTCCTGATGGTGGAGATGGGTTTTTTTGCATGTTAGTACCAGGTTGCTGCCCTCAGCACTGCCCCACTAGGGGGTGAGCAAGTAGGGATCAGGATCCAGCAGAAATGTAGTCAGCAAACAAGTCAAAGGTGGGTAACAATGGTTGCAGGTTGGGATCAAGCAGAAGCGTAGTCGAGGAACAAGCCAAAGGTTGATAACGAGCATTAGTGTAGATATAGACAGCAGCAGGAGTGACAAGAGCGAGATATTGGCTGGAGAAAGCACAATAATCTGGCAAACAGGAAGTTCAAAGGGTTCAAGGGTTAAGAGAAGCAAGACACAATGCAAGGTTGTCTAAGGAATCAGGCAGCATCTCAGCAAGAAGAGATACTGCCAATCACAGCAGAGGTCGCAGGTTCAGACCTGGGTTCTGACACTCATACTAGATGCACTGATCGCTTAAGGCTTTGGTGGCAGCAACTATGAGCATGAACTACGTTGATATTTCTTGCATTTTGCAATTGATCTAAGCTAATGTTATAAATGCAGCCCCTGAATGGGTCTATGAACATTGCCCGATAGTTCTTTTGGCTGTATATTCATCTGTAATGATATTAAAACATGTTACCGGATGAGATTAAGAGATGTCGATTTGTATGAACATTGCTGATTTTCAGTAAAAATGTATTTAAAGTGGATGTAACCCTGATTCATGATATTTGAGCTGGGCACATACTATATATCTGTAGTGTTTTCTTATCTCTCTCCAAAGCATTGTGGCTCGTAGCTCTGTCTAGCACCGTTCCTCTGTTATCAGCCATCAACTTTTGACAAGCTCTCCGAGACCCAGAGATAGACATACGTGGGGGAGGAGGTTGCTAGAAATAGTTTAGCAGACCGCTTCATGAGTCACAGTCAACCACTGTATGTGTGGGGAGGGGGCGTGTGCCTTTCCTCCAATCAGCTGTCTCACAGTGTTCAGCAATAACCCCTCCTAGAGGGGAATAAGGAAGTGAAAATTCTAACAGAATGGGCACTTTCTAAAAAGTATATAAATGTGAAGACAGCAGATATACATGTAAAAATTATATAGGGAGATTTGTTTCATCTCTGTGTATCATCTGAGGCTGTTCACTTCACTTGGTATGTGTGAGGGTTCACCTTCTTCCACATGTTTGCTGTGTCCCCCACATGGCTTCTCGCAATCTGCAAATGGGACTTCTTATGGCTTTCTTTCAACAATGGCTTTCTTCTTGCCACTCTTCCATAAAGGCCAGATTTGTGGAGTGCGTGACTAATAGTTGTCCTGTCGACAGATTCTCCCACCTGAGCTGTGGATCTCTGCAGCTCCTCCAGAGTTACCATAGACCTCTTGGCTGCTTCTCTGATTAAAGCTCTCCTTGCCCGGCCTGGCAGTTTAGGTGGACGGCCATGTCTTGGTAGGTTTACAGTTGTGCTATCTCTGTGTATCATATGAGGCTGTTCACTTCACTTGGTATATGTGAGGGTTTACATTTACTTTAACCACTTCAGCCCCGGAAGGATTTCCAGCTTTAGGACCGGAGCCCTTTTTGCGATTCGGCGCTGCGTCGCTTTAACTGAAAATTGCGCGGTCGTGCGACGTTGTACCCAAACGAAATTTGTGTCCTTTTTTTCCCACAAATAGAGCTTTCTTTTGGTGGTATTTCACCTCTGCGTCATTTCTGATCACCGCTATAAACAAAAGAAGAGCGACAATTTTGCAAAAAAACCCAAATTTCTTACTTTTTGCTAAAATACAAATCCCAAAAAAAAATGTAAAAAAACATTTTTTTTTCACCGTTTTTGGCCAATTTATATTCTTCCTCATATTTGCGATAAAAAAAATAGCAATCGGCGTTTATTGATTGGTTTGCGCAAAAGTGGTCGCGTTTACGGATGATGAGAATTCATTTTTGGGGTTTTTATTTTTTACTAGTAATGGCGGCGATCTGCGATTTTTAGCGGTACTGCGATATTGGGGCGGACATGTTGGAACATTTTGACATTTTTTTGGGACCATTGGCATTTATACAGCGATCAGTGCTATAAAAATGCACTGATTACTGTGTAAATGCCATTGGCAGTGAAGGGGTTAACCTGCAGGGGGCGCTCTAAGGGTTAACTATGTTCCCTGGGCGTGTTCTAACTGTGAGGGGACTGCCCTAACAGGAGAAGGGAAGTGGTCACAGCCTTCATGTACAGGAAGGCTGTGATCACAGCCCTTCCCCCTTCACAGAACGGAGGTCCGTGTTTACTTACACGGACCTCCGTTCCTTCACTCCGGGGGGGGCATCGCGGGTAGCCGGCAGCAATCAAAGCCGCCGCACCCGCTCCCTGGCCCCCCCGAACACAGTGAGCGCGCGCGCCTCGGGCGGCACGCGCGCGCTCACTAGGCTCTGTCTCGCGGCCACCGTCATATGACGGCGATCCGCGTTACAGAGCCACTCTGTCGCCGTCATTTGCCGATCAGCCGTCGGCAAGTGGTTAAACAGAAAATGGATGAACCCCAAACATTTACATACATGTTTGGCATGAACCGTATTGTTCCAAACTTTGTGTTTTCCGACTGAAAATATTGATTGCAACTTGGCCATTTAAATTTGAGACTGGTAGATCATGTCAAAACTATTATTAATCTATCTAAATTATGATCGGTTCTTCAACACACATGCAGATATTTGTTCTACCAGAAGTGATCAACAAAAATTCCACCATGGCCTTTTGATTTGACAGAGTTGAAATCAATTGAGGGCCTACTAAATTGATCGAATTGAGGATCTTTCATTCAACATTTTTATTTAAATAGATGAATTGAATCACATTGAATGATCAGATGAATGGTGATCATATGTGGCCCTCATAAGGCATTTTCTATACTTTAAAATAACAGAAAATCATGGTTGCATGCCAAGGCCTCATTCACACGTGTGTGTGACCTTGCATAGTATATCAGTTGAATTTACACAATAGGCTCGGTCGCCTCTCACACTAATGGCTGTGTGCTGCAGAGAGCTAAAACATGCATTGCAATGACAGGAGTCTGGAATAGATAACAGTCAGCTTCCAAGAACTGTATTAGGAACAGCATTAACTCAAGCTATAAAATCTTACTGCATGCTGCTGGAATATTAAATCCCTGCCCCATGGATTAGGAACAGTTTTCATTGACTTTCTTGCTGGGTTAGTGTTTCTCTTTGTCCTATACAGTATTCCAGTAACCCAGCATTATCCACATATATCAATCAGTGATTTTTGGATAAGTGCATCAAACGAAAAGCTTGGCTGTGGTCCCAGGGTAATAAGGAAACTGCAGGCAACCCACTTAGAGTGAGATCAGTCACATATGATGCAAGATCATGGCTTTATCGAGCAGGATAAAACAAGAAGAAATCAAATTTCTTTTAAATTCATAATGCAATCCCAAAGTAATCAGCAGAGGCAACTCAGTAGATTTGGTGTCCTTTATTATGAGCTTTCTAACTGCATAAGGATGCTGCAGAGAGAGTTTATGATTGCCTTACAGAATTAATCCAGATATTTGCCTCAATTAATTTGTACAGTGGATTATATAGCATGGACGGGGAAGGGGGATGTGTAATACCAAAGGGAAAACTAGGCTAGAGGGTGGGCCAGCTATCCAGAGACTAGGCAGGATATCAGTAATGAGCCAGAGGGGTGTCAGGGAGTAGTTGATAAATTAGCAGGGAGCTGCTCAAACACGGATTTTTTTTCTCGTTCATACTACGGCTGTCAGAATACCTGAGTCGGATTGGATGCAGCTGCTGTTAAGCCTAAAATTTTCAGCCAATTCCTTCAATTTTTCAATCAAAGAATGTTGGGTGGGAGGGTGGCAGCAGGGGCACACACAGAACGAATTTTGTCCGGTTCTCCAAGAACCAGTGGCAGCTGGTGCTCCATTTTGGGCGGCAAACAAACCACCTGCCATGCCACGCCCCCCGGGCGCTTGTCTGCCCACCAGCCCCACACTTACCCCATCTAGGTCGTAGGCAGCTTCGGATCCTTCCTGCATCTCTTCCTCAGTGGCTTCCCCTGCGTCTCCTCCTCGGCTGCCAATACAGTCGCTTCCCCTCTTGGCCAATTGGGTCTCAGGACCCGCTTCCTGATTGGCCAGGAGGAGAATCAGGAAGACAATAGTAATAGTAATAATAATTCGCTATTGTCACACAAGTGGATGGGGTGACCACTCTTTTTTAAGCCAATTAGAGCCTCTGGCTCTAATCATGTGCTTTGAAGAAAAAAACCCCCATTGGAATCCATGCGTTCAGCACGCTGCATGTAGATTAGGGGCCGGATGCATGGGTTAGGGGGGCGGCGCCTCTGCGCCCCGTATGGATGGGCTGCCAATGCCAAGCACCAGCTGAAATTTGCATAGCGTTTAGACCTCGAGAAAGAAACAGACGCAAACAAGCCAGAAGTTGTTTTCATGGGTAACCAGAATAGAACATATGTGGCTGTCCGCTTGTGGTTCTCAATGAGCTACCACGGCGCTGTTGAGCGCTTTAGGTAGTTCATTAAAGTGGCTGTAATGTCAAAAGGTTTTTTTTTTATCTTAATGAATTCTGTGAATTAAAATGTTACTAAACCCACAACAGTAAAATCAGTCTGTATATGCAGCATAGCATGCTTGTTATACTCACTGTGGACCTTAAATCAGAGTTCCACCCACAAATACATCTTTATATATTTCAAATCCTCTATGCATGATGAATCACCTTTGGAAAAAAAAAATTATACTCATCCTAAGTGCCCTGTTGCTATGTGGTCCCTATAATCTTCCACTTCCTGATCCACGGCACTCCGTGTCACTTTCTGCCTTGCCTGGGGCTTATAGGAGATGTGAGTCATCATTTCCCATGAGTCAGTGGGCATCCCTGAGCTGTAAAATCTCATTATTTCCAGACAGGAAATTATGTGATTTTGTGGGGGAGAGACATGTTATCTATGTTGCCATAACAACGGGGTGGGACCTTCCTCCATCGGTGCCCGTTATGGCAATGAGACATACACTCGAGAGGTGCATGCTGGTTACCCAGCATGCACCTTATCCAGGAAGAGACTCGAGGAAGGTGCGAGTGGGCTTCACATGCCCACAGCTAAGATGGGAACTCCCAGTAAAAAAAAAAAAAATCAGCAATGTAAGTACAAAATAAATTGGAAGACTTTACTTTATTTATGTAATGAATGCTAACTAGGTGGATGCCAGCAAAAAAAAAAAAAAATTATGTGGGCAGAACTCCACTTTAAGAGGTTAATCCTCAGCATTGTGTAAAAAAGGCTGTTTTATCCTGTATGGATAGATACTTCTCCTCCTGCACTGTCGATCTAGGCAAGTCTATATAATACACAGTAGGGCGGTAAAGCTGCACATGCTCAGTTTGGTCTCTTATGCTGGATAGAACATTTCCTGTTTCAGTTGAACTGTTCAGGTCACATGATATTGACATCACACGTGGGCGTGTATACAGGCTGTAATGGAAATCTCCTATTTGAACACACAGCTATGGACAAACTGTGCAGGTTATCAGGAAACCATGGTATACAGATCATCCCAAAAGATATATAGCGGCAGTATTTTCATGTAAAAAGATGTATAAGCTGTGGACACTGTTGGGGGGGGGGGGGGGCAGATGACCTATTTTCATATTACTGGGTTTGGTAACACTTTAAGATAAGATAAAAGCCTTCTGCATGCAGCAGCCCTCCTAATGCTTACCTGAGCACATTTCTATCCAGCGATGTTACAGGAGAGACTCTCCCTCCTCATTGACTGAGAAAGCAGTGGAGCGCCATTGGCTACCGCTGGTGTCAACCTCAGTGAGTAAATGAGAGGGGGCGGGGCCTAGCCACGACTCTGTGTCTGAATGGACACGGAGCTGCGACTCAGCTCAGGTGCTCCCATAGCAAACTGTTGGCTGAGGGGGCACTCGTCATTAGGGAGGGGCCATGAGAGCCAAAACCACTACACAGAGCAGGTAAGTATCCGAGATACAGGCAGACAGCTGCACAGTCTGCAGGATTGTGGCATTACACCCATGATCTGCTCCTAAAAAAAAAAAAAATAAAAAAAAAAGATGAATGCACATTTATTTACCTGCAAAAAACATGTGTGTTTATTATTGTAAAGGTGTCTTTTAAAGTATAAGTTTATTTTTTTTTTTGCAAATAAAAAAAATTGCGCATTTATTATTTATTTTTTGGAGCCTGTAAAACAGTAGTTCTCAACTCCTGTCCTCGGGACCCACTAACAGGCCAGGTTTGCAGGATAACTGAAATACATCACAGGCGATATCATTTGCTGCTCAGTGATTGCAGTATTCTAGTCTGCATCTCCCCAAAGTAATACTTAAAATCTGGCCTGTTGGTGGCTCCCGAGAACAGGAGTTGAGAACCACTGCTGTAAAACATTGCATGCCAAGCAGGTCTCCTCCAGATCTGTCAGAGTATCTGTGTGACCATACATCCCGTACGGGCATGCAGGAAGAATCAATGTGCTACCACCGTGCTCCACAGTGCCATGGTAGTCATTGAGATTTACAAGCCAACATTTGCAAAGGATGTCAGGGCTTGTAGTTCATTCACACACAGAGCTGGGTGAATAAATGACGCGACCGCGTGCGCAGATCCCCGCACGGCCGCATTGATTTCAAAAAGTGACAGCTAGTACAGGGAACTTCTCCCTGTACTGCTGTCACAGGATCACATGTTCCACTCTAAAAATGTTAAGATAAAAAACAAACTGTGCAGTTGTGACTTAAGTTGGATAAGATTCTGTATTTTTTTGAGTGACAGGAGCCTGAAAGCGCAGATGTGAATAAGCACCATTTAAAACAATGTGATTTTTTGATGTTGAGCAATTTGCGCCTAATGCCACGTTTATACAATGCCTTGAGAAAGTATTCACACCCCTTGAAATTTTCCACATTTTGCCATGTTACAACCGAAAACATAAATGTATTTTATTGGGATTTTATGTGATCGACCAACACAAAGTGGCACATAATTGTCAAGTGGAAGGAAAATGATAAATGGTTTAAATTTTTTTTACAAATAAATAAGTGAAAAAAGGGATTTTATTAAAACTTAATGTAAAATCCTTTTCTCCAAGTTCACTGACAGACGTAGCTCTTCATTGACTTGTGGGTTTATGCTGGTCCCACTAGGAGTTAACTAGGCAGGGAAAAGAACAGCCGGCCCCTCCCATGGGGCTGTCCTCTCTTCCTACATAAACCCTCCACATAGCATAGGTCAGCAGTTCGTATACAAGCTGTACCGAAACAGAGCACAGAGGGGTGGCTGCTGCGTCTGTCAGTGAACTCGGAGAAAAGGATTTTACGGTAAGTTTTAATAAAATCCCTTTTTCTCCTATCGTTCACTGACAGACGCAGCTCTTCATTGACTTGTGGGGATGTCCCAAAGCTGTGTCAAAAAGAGGGGTGGGTAAACGATAACAACTGTACCCAACAGAACCTCTAAGGAGGCGCCAGACACGCCTACACTGCCGCCTGTAAAACGTTGTGGCCAAAAGCAGCATCCGAAGATGCTAACACATCAACCTTATAAAACTTAGTGAAAGTGTGAACCGAGGCCCAAGTGGCCGCCTTGCACACCTGTGACACCAGGGCCTGGTGTCTGAAAGCCCAGGAAGTGCTAACAGCCCAGGTAGAATGAGCCGTGACCGGAAAGGGGGGAACCTTGCCCCGAACAGAATATGCGTGGGTCACGGTCTGTCTAATCCAACGAGAGATAGTAGCCGATGAGGCCGCCAAACCTTTGCGCGGACCCTCTGTCAGCACAAATAAGGCATCAGACTTCTGAAAAGAAGCTGTAGCAGCTAAATACACTCGTAAGGCCCTCACTACGTCCAAGGCATGTGCAAACTAGGCATTAAAACTGCTGAGCTATGCTATGTGGAGGGTTTATGTGGGAAGAGAGGACGGCCCCATGGGAGGGGCCAGCTGTTCTTTTCCCTGCCTAGTTAACTCCTAGTGGGACAAGCATAAACCCACAAGTCAATGAAGAGCTGCGTCTGTCAGTGAACGTAGGAGAAAGTGTGGCGTGCATTTATATTCAGCCCCCTGAGTCAATACTTTGTAGAATCAGCTTTCTCTGCAATTACAGCTGCAAGTCTGAGAGTGACCTCTTTGCCCATTATTCTTTGCAAAATAGCTCAAGCTCTGTCAGATTGGATGGAGAGCGTTTGTGACCAGCAATTTTCAAGTCTTGCCACAGATTCCCAATTGGATTTACGTCTGGACTTTGACTGGGCCATTCTAACACATGAATATGCTTTGATCTAAACCATTCCATTGTAAGCTCTGGCTGTATGTTTAGGGCCGCTGTCCTGCTGGAAGGTGAATCTCCACCCCAGTCTCAAGTCTTTTGCAGACTCTAACAGGCTTTCTTCTAAGGTTGCCCTGTATGTGGCTCCATCCATCTTCACATCAACTCTGACCAGCTTCCCTGTCCCTGCTGAAGAAAAGCATCTCAACAACATGATGCTGCCACCACCATGTTTCACGGTGGGGATGGTGTGTTCAGGATGATGTGCAGTGTTAGTTTTCCACCATACACAGTGTTTTGCTTTTAGGCCAAAAAGTTCAATTTTGGTCTCATCTGACCAGAGCACCTTCTTCCACATGTTTGCTGTGTCCCCCACATGGCTTCTAGCAATCTGCAAATGGAACTTTTGGTTTTCTTTCAGCAAAGGCTTTCTTCTTGCCACTCTTCCATAAAGGTGAGCTTTGAGGAGTGCGCGACTAATAGTTCTCCTGTGGACAGATTCTCCCACCTGAGCTGTGGATCTCTGCAGCTCCTCCAGAGTTACCACACACCTCTTGGCTGCCTCTCGGATTAATGCTCTCCTTGCCCAGCCTGTCAGTTTAGGTGGAAGGCCGCCATGTCTTGGTAGGTTTACAGTTGCAAGACAGCGTTGTCTTTTTAAAGTTTATCTGCAACAGTGATATTGTGTTTTTGTATTTTAACATTTTTTTCAATAAAATTCAGTTTTATGGTCAAGCAGTTCCTTTAAGAGGTACTCTTTGTGATCTCCAATCACATTTTTTGCATAGGTTTACAGTTGTGTCATACTCTTTCAATTTTTGGATGATGGATTGAACAGTGCTCCGTGAGATGTTCAAAGCTCTGGATATTTTTTATAACCTACCCTGCTTTAACCACTTGACCACTGGGCACTTAAACCCCCTTAACAACCAGACCAATTTTCAGCTTTCAGCGCTCTCACACTTTGAATGACAATTACTCAGTCATGCAACATTGTACCCATATGAAATTTGCGTCCTTTTTTTCACACAAATAGAGCTTTCTTTTGGTGGTATTTAATCATCGCTGGGTTTTTTATTTTTTGCGCTATAATTAAAAAAAGACCGAAAATTTTGTAAAAAAATGAATTTTTCTTCGTTTCTGTTATAAAATTTTTCAAATTAGTAATTTTTCTTCATAAATTTTGGCCAAAATTTATACTGCTACCTATATTTGGTAAAAAAAAAACAAATTAGTGGATATTATTTGGTCTTTGTGAAAGTTATAGAGTCTACAAGTTATGGTGCCAATCACTGAATATTGATCACACTTGATTTACTGACGGCCTATCTCATTTCCCGAGACCCTAACAAGCCAGGAAAGTACAAATACCCCCCAAATTACCCCTTCTTGGAAAGTAGACATTCCAAGGTATTTAGTAAGAGGCGTAGTGAATTTTTTGAAGTTGTAATTTTTTCCCACAATTCTTTGCAAAATTAATTTTTTATTTATTTATTTTTTCCCCCCCAAAATTGTCATATGTTAACAGGTTATTTCTCACACCCAGCATATGCATACCACAAATTACACCCCAAAACACATTCTACTACTCCTCCTGAGTATGGCGATACCACATATGTGACACTTTTACACAGCCTGGCCACATACAGAGGCCCAACATGCAGGGAGCAATGTCAGGCGTTCTAGGAGCATAAATTACACACATAATTTCTTGACTACCTCTTGCACTTTTGAAGGTCCTGGAGCACCAGGACAATGGAAACGCCCAAAAAA
>BLSH010037215.1:1259246-1281600 GCA_018402905.1 Glandirana rugosa
AACCGGAGCATTCTGAAAATAGGTAAGTGAATACATCTTTCTTACACAGGTTAGTTAGCATAGGTGTTATCAGGGGGCAGGGCAGTTTTAAGGCTAGTTAAGAAAAAAACTGTCACAAACCTACCTTGGAAATTTAAATTAAGCAAATCATATAAATCAATAAGCAGAGTTTGCCTTCAGTGAAAACTGCATGACAAACTGGTCATCAAACACTTACATATAGGCAGCTAAAATCTAATTCCAGCCAGGACACTACCTGCATGGAGTTTGCATGTTTTCTCTGCGCTTGTTAGGAGTTCACTCCAGGTACTCAGGTTTCCTTCCACACTTCAAAGATATGCTGGTAGGTAATTGCCTTTTGTCCAGTATGTTTGTGAAGTAGAGACCTCAGACTGTTAGCTCCTTGGGGGCAGGGATTGAGGTCAAAGTAGAATATGTAGAGTTCTCTGTGTTATATAAATTCCCATAATAAATAAGTGATATGCAATTTTTATCCCTTTAACTCCCTACTGGTCAATGAAGCTGTCCATTACATCAAAGGTAGTAAAAGAAGGTAAAGGAGGGCAACGCTGGGACTTTATAAGAAAAGTATTTATTATTAAAATTTGTTTATAAAAATCAGCTGCCTCTATTTGGCTTACCTCATACCTATGAAGTCCTCTTGTGGGATAAGTTTGCCCTTTCTGGATGTCTCCGGTCAATGGCAGATGGTGCACAGGTCTTCCCTGTGGTTCATCCCATGCAAACATTTGTGTTAGTGCAAACAGACCACTTATTGATGTTGGCTATAGTCCCTCCATAGGGACCTTGCATTCCTATTGACTTAGGAGGATGTAGTACTCCCATATATTTCACATTATTTGTCTTTCAAATGCTTTACTGCTACAAGGCATGATGTAGAGGGCATATCTATTATATGAACTATATGTACAGGTATACAGTTGGTGTGCATTTTCCCTAAACACACATTTGTATCATACTACCTACCGATGGACCTGTTTGTAAAGTTTGCCTCTATGTACCCCAAGTTTTACATGGTTTGCTCCCGCTGTATTCCTTTTGTACTCTTGAAAATGAATAAAATAGATTAAATTCGAATTCAGCTCTTCAAATGTCATTGCCAACTGTCTCGGACATGTAGTTTTCACTGAAGGTAACATCTCCATGTGATCCTTTATCCCAGGTCTTGCCTAAATCTGCTTTTCAACTAAGAACAATGGGCCGATGATTTCTGTTGAAACAATATTTGGTAACCTTTGCTTAAAGCTCTGATTGCTCTCAAGAACCAGAGAGAATTAAAGGGATGAAAAGAAAAGTCCAATGACTTCCTTACCGCACAATGTGCATATCCGCCAGCACACTAGGAGTCTTCAGTTACTGTCAAAAGGTTTCTATTGCAGATAGACCCCATGACAAAGACAAGTGTGGCACAGGCCCCACTCATCTTGCGCCGCCTCTGCCCAAATTTGCAATATCTTCCACAGCGAACATCTTTTGATATGAATAGTCTTAGAAGAGGAATGTCTTTTCGCTGGTTAAAAATCCGAAAAAATCTGATTATCGCACCTGTCTTGGCTCACTTTATAATTATATTGCATATATTTAAGCACCAGTGTATGTGTGCATTAGTGTTTGTGATGAAGCACGTTTATTGTGTGAAATTGTGCCTTGCCGATTGTATTTGCTTATTGATCTTCCTTCAATAAAGTCGATTGCATTGAGTTGAGAGTACCGCCATTCCTCATTTTTTGTTATACAGAGGACCAGCAGACTGCATCTATAGTATAGGTACCCTTTAAACAAACGCAGCCATTTGATTAGCTTCGTACCTGAGCGTGTAGCAAATAGAGATTCGCCCAGTTAGTTTGAACAGGGGTCCACACCTCTGCTTTTTGTTTACCACCATCTGATACGCAACTTGGTGTAGTATCTTGGTAGGCACATCATCTAACCACACTCCCCATACTGCTCAGGATGGTTCTTATTGTGACTTCCTCTAGTCTGCCCTTCCTGGCAGCCCTTTGAATTTTTAGCAGTTTTCGCAAGAGCCAAAAAGGACTGTTGGAGGAACACGTTACCTCCTTTCCTTTGGGGAGTGGTGCTGGTTTGAAGGGCTAGAGAGTTTTACAATCCATACTGTCCATGCACTCTTTTTTTTTTTTCTTAGGCTGGTATACCTACCGGACCCTCACCTTAATGATCATGGCTGGGCTCTGGGTAAACTCATGGCTCATGATATGAGCTGCAGGTTTGTGGTCATAATTAATACATGGGAGTACTGGCTAGGACATAGCCTTAGTACACCATCAGTGGCCCTCCACACATCCCTTTTCAGACATTGAAGCAGTAAATGAACCTATATGCTAGTGCGACTGAGGATTAACCCCTCAGACAGAAGCACTTACTGGTAGATGTATAATAAACAAATTACTTTAGGCACTGCAAACTTAGGCAGGTAACTGCATTTCACTCCGGAATTTATAGACATAACAGGTTAATGCATAGCAATCCTTAAACACATAGCATCCAAAAGGAGGCACTAAACGCATAGCAGCAACACAACGCATAGCAGTGTCATGAATACTGATGTATTACTCTGTCATAAGCAGCGCAATGAAGGGTTAATATACCTTAGATCAATAGCCCTGGCAGGATAACCTACACTAGGCCACTGCTCTGTAAAGGTTAAAAACAGCAAACCCAAGCATTAAAGCATTAACACAGTGATCCCAAACATACAGAGCCAGACATTGCTGTGTTAATAGAAAAGACTCAACTTTGCACAGCAAGCACCTGTATATCAGCTCATGCATTAGTAGTCCTACGGACACAACAAAACCTGTGAGGCATAATGAAACAGGAGAACTATACACAGCAAGTTAACCTACTTTGGCAGCTTGCATATGAATAGCATAATGATCAAGAAACGCCATGACAGCCCTGTGATGATATCACATGTGAGACACACACAAAGTCATGATAACACGCATGAGAAGCGAGCAAGGCTGCCCCCACTTTGGAAGGCAACTCCATTTTGTGATGGTCAGCCATTGTAGTTTGAACTCCTCATTTCCACCCCCTCCCTTTCTGGCCTAATCAACTTCAAAGGGGCATCTGGACAAGCCAGAAAGAGAAATTTGTGTTTATCTTTAAACAGCCATCAACCGAACTGATGCCTGGACATGCGAGCCCATAAATCACCCAGGCAACTCTAACCTCAAAGTGATCCTCTCCCTGTCTTAAACTTCCCAAAAACTTCCATCAATTCATAATTTCAGTTAGGAGCATGCCATAGCGACAAAACATACATATTTGAATGTAGAATTTTGGCCCCGATTATTCAAGTATAAACACCCCCCCCCCTTGTTACCCAAGGAGGGACAGAACTAGTATGTTCCCTTCCCAGGGTCCTAGAAGGTCTCAGAACTCTCATGTTTGGAGTCATTTCAAAGCTTTATGCATGCTGAGATTGAATTTCTTACTGTGAGACTTGCCAGTCAGCCCAATCACGAGATATGATTTTCATAAACCACGTCTGAATTAACCACTTGCGGACCGCCGTATGTCGTTTGACGGCGGTACTTTGAAGTGGAATACCGTTGTTATGGTAGCAGATAGCTACCATAACCCCGGTATCTATTTTTTCAGCAGGCGATTCTGCGTCAGATACAAGTGGTCTTAGCGGCGGATTCGCCGCAAGATCACTTTTATCAGCGGCGGGAGAGGTGCCTCCCCCCTCCCGCCGCTTTCCGGTCATCTCCGCCGCTTACCGGACCCCTTCCCCCCCAGTGTCCGTGAGCCGAGTGAGCGGCTGAAGCCGTTCACCCGGCTCCATAACATGGCTGGGCGGAAGCTACATCACAAGTAGCTTCCGCCCAATGCTCTTAAAGCGGACATTTTTTTTTTCCCCTGCCATTTTTTTCAAAATTTTTTTATTTAATGCATTTTAGTGTAAATATGAGATCTGAGGTCTTTTTGACCCCAGATCTCATATTTTGGAGGTTCTGGCTTGCTTTTTTCTGTTACAAGGAATGTTTACATTTCTTGTAATAGGAAAAAAAGTGATCAAAATTTTTTTTTTTAAAAAAGAAAGTTGTAAAAATAAAAATTAAAAAGTAAAATACATAATTAAAAAAAAAAAAATTTAAAGCGCACCGTCCTTGCGAGCTCGCGCGCAGAAGCGAACGCATACGTAAGTCCCGCCCACATATGAAAACGGTGTGCAAACCACACATGTGAGGTATCGCCGCGATCGTTAGAGCGAGAGCAATAATTCTAGCCCTAGACCTCCTCTGTAACGCAAAAACCTGTAGAATTTTTTAAACGTCGCCAATGGAGATTTTTATGTTGCAAAGTTTGTCGCCATTCCGCGAGCGGACGCAAATTTGAAGCATGACATGTTGGGTATCATTTTACTCGGCGTAACATTATCTTTCACAATATGGAATAAAATTGACCTACCTTTACTGTGGTCTTATTTAACTAAAAAAACTGAATTTTTTTTAAAAAAAATCACGCTTTTAAGACCGCTGCGCAAATACGGTGTGACAAAGTTTTGCAATGGCCGCCATTTTATTCTCTAGGGTCTTAGAAAAAAAAAATATAATGTTTGGCGATTCTAAGTAATTTTATAGCAAAAAAAAAAACTGTTAACTGATAACCTCCAAACTCCAAAAAGAGGCTCGGTCTTAAAGTGGTTAAGAAGCATGCATCGCAACGGCCCACCCTGGACATTGTCTAAGAAACCACCCACTCATGTGAATGGTCAGGGGCATATGGTTCCACCCCTTGTCACCCAGAGAAAAAGGGATTGCCAAGATCAATTGTGAGTTCTCAATTACCATCAATGAAGCAACATCAGAGAACCATAAAATCTTCGAAAAACTGATTAGGCACGGACATTTCAAATGCAGGTATTTCATTCTGTTCCTTTGCTGTATATTTTGTCTCAGTATTTTGCAACCTTCTTTTATTTTTCTGTAAATATTTTACTGCACCTAAACTTGACCTTTTCATTATTAAACCTTATTTTTGAAAAGTGTTCATTTTGTCCCTAAAGCTCTTAATGCGATTATCAGGAATCTGTTCCTTTAAAGAGGGCTACTGTTTTTAAAATAACGCATCTGGATATACCGGTCTGAGGTGACAGTGTGTGTTACAGGTGGTTATTCTGAAATACTGGTATTGCTGAAAGTTTGAGCTCCTCTGGCTCCAATACAGGTGGTGGCAGTGAAAGGGCTAATTGTTTGAATTAGCCCGGTAACAAATCGCTCTCAGGCGGCTGACATATAGACGGTGGTCCCGCATACTGGGAAATCTTTGTGCTGAAAGCAGCTGATAGTGGCGTTACGTTCATGACAAGCACGGGGTTAGATCAGGGAGATCCACGGTCGCCCATCGGTGAGGAGGGCGACGATCTGATACCCGCGTTCGCCACAAGCCCATGGATAGCTTACCTGCTCTGTGCAGCACTCCTCCCTGACTGGCTCTAAGGGTGATGGGAGAGGCTTCATTCCCTAACAAGTGGCCACCAATATATCTCCAGGCAGTAACCTGGAGCTCACAACCAATACTACAGCCCATTAGGAAAGGGCAGCCCACAGTACAGCCACAGGAAGTAGACAAGGAGCCATCTTGGAAGGGGGCAGCTGCCTTAACAATGCAAAACGTTTTGCAAGGGAAACAAAACGTACACAGTGCCAGACTAACAAAATAGTGTGTGGGGCCACAACTCACCAGGGAGGAGAGACTGGGTCAGTCCCAACAAACCACCAGGCAGAACGGTTTTACCTGCATGCAGAGACCAGTATCCCAGCTCCCCAGCATCCAGGCTTGGTGGGGGGGGGGGGGGTCTCCCTCGTATGAAGTTGTACAACTGAATGGAGGAGCTTGACCACAGGAAAGAGGCTGAATCTGTGCGGCTGGCTAGATGAATCCGGCAATGTGAGAACAAAAACATTTTTTCTTTCTGTAATTCTAACCGTCTGAACAATTGAGGAACAAAAAGAGAATGCCGTCTGGGGAGGGGGGACTTATTTAAATATAGTAAAACCGGCTCTGATTGGACGAGGGGCGGAGCCCAACCCCATACGTGTGTCCTGGCAGGCTTGTGTCAGGAAATGTGCTAAGTTACCCAGATATGCAATTTATTTAAAAATTATTTGCAAGTTTTATTGTGTGTGCATGAAAATGTAAAAAAACCCTGTACGGTTTACATGGTGGTCTATGACCTAAAGCTGGCCGTACACAATCTGACTTTACAATCTCCTTTCGATTCACCAAAACGTTTTAGGTAATTCTAAAGGAGATTGTACAAACGGTTTAGTATCTCGAAGAGGGCATGAAAAGGAAACATAGTACCCAAGAGAATACCCCAAAAGTCCCTTTTGTTATTAGGTTCTGTTTAGTGACAAAATTGTTTTAGTCAATGCGTGCAAAATAGGACTCTACTACCAATGCAATAGAATGGGTTTTAATTAAAATATAAAAACTGTTTAGCAGCCAGAGAGGAATTTTTTTAACAATCTTCCATATACAAATACTGATGAATATCTTTGGTTCTGCTGCGTAATATGAAGAGTGGACTTTTGAAGCACACTTTAAGTCTAACCTAAAGTTGGCTATACACTGTGCCAGTTTCAGTTGGTTCCTGATAAAGCATTCAAAACTCAATCCATTACTGTTGGCCCCCTATTGTCCGACATCAAAGGAGCCAATTGAAAAATGATGGCTGAACAACAGCTGCATCCACAGAGATGGAGCCGCTGTTCAGGTATTCAGACATCTACTGCCGCTGGATGTAAAAATACAATAAGCTGGCATGAGTGATTTGACCATTTGCCCAGTCCGCACAGATAGAAGAAATCTGTTAGATTATTTTTTTGTTCATCATTGTATGGCTAGCTAATCCCCAATTTTACATCTCTCCTCACCCCCTCCTTTTATAAAAAAAAAAAAAAAAAAAATGCTTTATAATTTAAGCAGCTACAAAAACTGTGGAATACTAACCTGTAAGTAGCTAGGCAGACCCAAATGCATTGGAATAACACTGTTGTCAAAGGGTTGGATCCAGTGGCATCCCCAGTGGCCATTAGGGGATCCCTGTGTCTGGGCCCCCTAATCTACATGCAAAGGCGCCAGATGCATGGATTCCAATTGGGGGCGGGGTGTGTTTTTTTTTGAAGCACGTGATTAGAGCTAGAGGCTCTAATAGGCCTCGAAATAGGGTGGGCTCAGGGTGCAGAGCACTGCGGTGGTTGTTTGACGCCCCCACAAAAAAAAAACCCACCAGCCGCCACTGGTTGGATCTGTTTGCAGATGGGGGTCACTGGGTGGCTGGCTCTGCCCGAATGTCACCCTATTACAGCAAAGGCGCTTCTTATGGCACTTGTGTTCAGACCTGGTCACCTAGGTGGTGTCCGGGCTAGCTGGCAAGTATGACACAGCATTTTGTACAGGCTTAGGTGACATGATAGCAAAAGGATATAAACCAGGTGAAAGTTAGACTTAAGGCGTGCTTTAAGAAAGCATGCCAAAAGTCACTCTATAGAGAAAAATTAGAAATTTCAAAAAAGAATAATGAATTTATAAAAAACACCTATTCCATGCAGAGGCATATTATTTTTCAGGAAAAAAAAATGAAACTATATGCAGCTCCTAGGACAATTAAAACTTTCTTTGCAGTACACAAAGTCGGTCTTGGCTCTGAATAAAGCTGATTCCTGGGTTTGGATACATTTTGCTCTATAGGTCCAGTGGTTATAATCCTTTGTTAAAGTAAACATACTGAATTCTGTCTCCATATTCCTTATGGATAGAATCTCGAAGCTCTGGTTCCAGATTACTCACAGCCATTGAACTGAAAAAAGAACAAAAAAGAAAGGGTTAACAGAGACTAAATATTGCCAGAGTCTGGACAAAATGCTAGTCGCATGGTCGTCATGCTTATCCCATGCCTTTCGTATCCAGTGACCCGAAACGAGCATACAGATCAGGCGTCTGATTTGCTGCATTCCTATTCCAGGACTAAAACCACTAAAATCAGAGAAACCCCAACAACTAGCATTTTAACTCTTTAGCTGCCAGTGCCATTTTTTAAAACTTTGTGCAAAACATGATATATTTTCTGAAAGTAGAGAAATTAAATGTAGAATAAAACGTTGGCAGTTGCTATTTTTTATGTCACACAATATTTGTTTATTAAATATATAAACTGATTTTCTGAAAGGTGTAAGTACCTTGGGCAGCGCGTGTCCTCTGGTGTAAGGTGCAATAGCCTATGTGCGAGCTGCTGTTGTGGCCCAAATATTTATGGGAAATAACGTGATTTATGTGAACAATATGTGCTTTGTGTTCAAACAGCGCTTGCAATTCGTGATTTATGATATTTCCCCTATTTCATACTCCTAGTGCTATTGCGTTCATTCATAAAAATACTGCATACATTAAAAACGATTACTGCTGCTGGGCTACAGCAGCAGTAATCGTTTTTAATGTATGCAGTATTTTTATGAATGAACGCAATAGTACTAGGAGTATGAAATAGGGGAAATATCATAAATCACGAATTGCAAGCGCTGTTTGAACACAAAGCACATATTGTTCACATAAATATATAAACTCACTGGCCTTTTTATTAGGTATACTTTGCTAGTAGGACCCACGTTTGCCTTCAGATTCATGGCATAGATTCAACAAACATTCCTCAGAGATTTTGGTCCACAGTGATATGAAAGCATCACGCAGCTGCTGCAGATTTGTTGGCTGCACATCCATGATGCAAATTTCCAGTTCCACCAAATCCCAAAGGTGCTCTATTGGGTGAGATCTGGTGACTGTGGAGGCCATTGGAGTACAGTGACCTCATTGTCCAGTGGTGAGATGATTTGAGCTTTGTGACATGGCGCATTATCCTGCTGGAAGGAGCCATCAGAAGATGGGTACACTGTAGTCAAAGTAATGGACATGGTCAGCAACAATACTCAGGTAGGCCGTGGCATTAAAGCGATGCCCAATTGGTACCAAGAGGCCCAAAGTGTGCCAAGAAAATATCCCCCACACAATTACACCACCAGCCTGAACTGCTGATACAAGGCAGGATGGATCCATCCTTTCATGTTGTTTGCACCAAATTCTGACCCTACCATCTGAATATCGCAGCTGAAATTGAGACTCATCAGGCAACGTTTTTCCAATCTTCTATTGTCCAATTTTGGTGATTCTGTGCGAATTGTAGCCTCAGTTTCCTGTTCTTAGCTCACAGGAGTGGCACCCGGTGTGGTCTTCTGCTGCCGTAGCCCATCTGCTTCAAGGTTCAATGTGTTGTGCGTTCAGAGATGGTATTCTGCATACTTTGGTTGTAACGAGGTTATTTGAGAAACTGTTGCCTATCATCTCAAACCAGTCTGCCCGTTCTCCTCTGACATCAACAAGGCATTTTCATCCACACAACTGCCGCTCACTAGATATTTTCTCTTTTTGGACCATTCTTTGTAAACCCTAGAGATGGTTGTGTGTGAAAATACCAGTAGACCAGCAGTTTTTGAAATGCTCAGACCAGCCCGTCTAGCACCAACAACCATGCCACGTTCAAAGTCACTTAAATCCCCTTTCTTCCACATTTTGATGCTGTGTTTCAACTTCAGCAAGTCATATTTCCCCACATCTAGATGTTTAAATCCATTTGATTGGCTGATTAGCAATTTGTGTTACCAAGCAATTGAACAGTTGTACTTAATAAAGTGGCCAGTGAGTGCATAGTTTCAGTAAAAAATACACTCAAAATAATTTTAGTGCACATAAACATAATCTTATACCCAATTTTCTGGTGAAATAAATAGGATGAATTTGCATTGAGTAAACTGATAGCAAATACAGTATGTCAAGCCTCAAACTGTCCATAAAACGGCTAAAATTAGTAGAAGTAGAAATGTCCATAGGTGATGCTTTAAAAACCTTTACAGGTCATCAATCTAGAGTTAATAGTGAACGATGGTGCTAGAACTTTTGCTCGGGTGTGCATGGTCATGCATAATGTGTGTGGCAAAATTATAGTTTTTGGTACATGTGGGCACCAGACACATGCAGTTGTGTTTGTATGTGTGAAGCTGGGGGGGGGGGGTGGCGTTTACTACTTTTTTTTAAACATTAATTAAAAAAAAAAAATGTTTTTATTGCTATCACATGGGAGCTGACAAGCCCACTGCGTTATAGCATAGTGCAGGTGACAGGTAATCTTTGGAGAGATATCAGGGGTCTTTTAGACTCCCAGTGTAACTTCTGCACTCAGATGAAGCTGACGGAGCACATAGCATGTAGGAATGATGGGGTGCCATTAAAGCCCCCTGATTTACTTCTACAAGTAAGCTGGCAGCCTGGAGAAAATAAAGTGTAAAACAGCCAACAAAAGGTGCGCACAGGCACTTCTATTTCATCAAAATAAAAAGCAAAAAAGTGTTACCATCGTTGTGGAAACAATGAACAGGCCACGGGAACCATGAACAGCAAGCTGTGGAAGGAGAAAACAGAATTATAGAGAAGGCCAAGACAAGTCCACATTAGGTGTGAAGATTAAAGCTGAACTCCAGGAATTCAGCCACTTTGTAAAAGGGGCTTGATTACAAGGGGTTAAGTCCAACAAGGTGTATGCCACCTCCTGGACTTATCTCTTTAATTTACTCAACAAAATCTTCTCTTAGACAGATGACACCACAACTATAAGGCTTCATGCACACCGTGCATTTAATAACCGTCCTAAAATGTCAGTAGCTTATCAGTGATTTTTTCAGGTTTTACCAGCGTTATATTACCGGTGTTTTTGCCCTTTCACATTTTTAAAGGGCCAGCATTTGTTTTTTTCAATTGCTCTAAAACGTCCGAAAACGTTGGGGGATCAACGTTTTTGAGCATTTGAACAGCTGAAAAACGTCTCTCAGAACCCTCTGGTCTTCGTTTTTTTTTTACAGCTCAAAAACGTCGCTGCTAAAAACAGCTGATAACAGCCTACGTGTGCATGAACCCATAGGATAACATGATGGGGAGTTTATTGACTGTAGAAAAAAACGTCTGAAGCTGAAAACCGCTGCTGAAAAACAGTCAAAAAACGCCCTGTGTGCATGAGGCCTAACACGCATCCTGATTGGAAGATCTCTCCACTGTTCCTGTTGTGATGAAAACTCAAAATGTAGGATTTGCCGTCACTTTAAGTCCATGTGAAAGTCGCCATAAAGACAAAAAGAGGGTGAATCTCCTCAGCAGGGACAGGGGACACATGGCAACAAAATCCTAATCCTTCAATTTTTGGCTTTTAGATACACTTTAACCAATTAGTGACCGCCCGTCCGCATTGTACTGCGGATGAGCAGCCACTGTAGGGAAAGCGACATACTGGTATGTTGCTACCTACTTCCAGGTTTAGGGTGCGTGCATGCATGATTGTACACAGTGGGAGCCTGTCAGCAAGTCCCAGCAAATGATTCACAGCCTGGACGTGCTGATCAGCTGTGTACATTCACAGCCGAGAGCTCTGTGTTGATGTTTAACACAGAGCTCTGTACACAGGGAACGATCTCTGTGTTCGTCAGCCCTTAGAGATCAATTAGTAAAAGCGTCACACTTTACACAGTTAGGCACATATTTAACCCCTTGATTGCCCTAGATGTTAACCCCTTCCAGCCAGTGTCAGTACAGTGAGGGTGCATATTATTAGCACTGATCACTGTATTAGTGACTCAGGTGATGTCAGTGGCAGTCAGTCAGTTCATCCCCAGCGTCAGTTAGTGTTAGACTGCCCACCGCACTATCGCAGTCCCATTAGAGGTCGTTGAGCACTGCCACTAGGAATATAAAAAAAATAAAACTTCCAGTATATATTCCATAGTTTGTAGGAGCTATAACTTTCAAAAACCATGTAGCAGAATAGATTTTGACTAATACTTGTGAAGAAATGTTTTTTTTTTTTTATTGGATATGTTTTATAGCAGAAAGTAAAAAATATTGTTTTTTTTTTTGTTTTTTTTACATTTTCAATCTTTTTTCGTTTATATTGGAGAAAAAAAACAGTGGTGATCAAATACCACCAAAAGAAAGCTCTATGTTGTGTGGAAAAAAATTATATAAAAATTGTGTTTGGGGGCCGCGCAACCGCCAGTTAAAAGTAGCGCAGGGTCGAATAGCAAAAAATGGCCTGATCATGAAGGGGGTAAAATCACCTGGAGCTGAAGTGGTTAAAGTACCTTTGTGTTCCTTAAAAAAGGCAATGATTACCAGAATTACACCATTGCTGCTTTGTTTTTTTAGTGTTGCATTGTGAAACAATTTGATGCCATTGCAGTGACGTTCTGAGATGCCACACCAAACTATTTCCCAACATAACCATTCTCTGCTGAAGTCCTAAATTTCTAAGAAACATGCAGGCAATACATCTGTGTTGCTACTTCTAAGTAAAAGGAATGGTGTTCTGGTAATAGGACTGCAAGAAACCAAAAGGTTATTTTGCAAAGAGCTTGGACAGCATGGTAGCACTGGAATGATGTGCTGACTTCCCTGTAAAGCTAGTACATGAGTGGCGTACGCTCGGCATGCGTTTCTATAGGTTTCCTCTGGGTGCTCCATAAATAACATTTTCATCCCACATCTAAAACACACTAATAGTTTAATTTCTGTCTGAGTGTTCAGCAAACATGTACACCCGCAATCCTACAATAAAGAAGGGGGCCCTGGCTAGCTATATTCAAATACTGCATTTGATAAAAGTATTAGCAAATATCTTTTGGGGTTGTAGTGGTGGATCAGAATAATGGTCTGCTAGACAGGTGTGGGAACACTTTGTATTGTATGACACGTGACATGAATAGTTTAACCAGTCCAGATCCCAGCTATAACCGGGACGTCCGCCCCTTTGCAAGCGCAATCGCAGCAGGCGGCGGCACGCTCTCGGGGCCACTGCATGCTGCGTGGGCATGCACGTGGGTCGGGCAGACTCGATGTCTGCCGGATACCAACGATCCCGTTAGAGCGGCAGAACGAGGAACCGCTGATGTAAACACGGCGGTTCTCCATTCTGTGAGAGGAGACATAACAGATCTACTGATCTCGGTGATCGGGATCAGTGAGATCTGTTATGTCCCTGCCAGCCCCATCCCTCCACAGTTAGAACACATACAGGGAACACAGTTAACCCCTTCACTGCCCCCTTAGTATTAACCCCTTTGCTGGCAAAGACATTTATACAGTAATTAGTGGACATTTAAATTTCTGATCGCTGTATAAATGTCATTGGTCCCAAAAAAAGTGTCAAAAATGTCCGACATGTCCGCTGCAATATTGCAGTCCTGATAAAAATCACAGATCGCCACCATTACTAGTAAAAAAAATAAAATATTAAAAAACGCCATAAAATTCCCAGTTTGTAGACACAATAACTTTTGTGCAAACCAATCAATATACGCCGATTGCGATTTTTTTTTACCAAAAATATGTAGAAGAATATATAAATCGGCCAAAACCGATGAATAATTTTTATATATATATATATATATATATATTATATATATATATATATATATATATATATATATTTTTTTTTTGGATATGTATTATAGCAAAAAGTATTGTTTTTTTTGTCAAAATCGTCACGCTTTGTTTGTTTATAGCGGTGATCAGAAATGACGCAGAGGGTATCAAATACCACCAAAAGAAAGCTCGATTTGTGGGAAAAATTTTTGTTTGGGTACAGCGTCGCACGACCACACAATTCTAATTCAAAACGTGACAGCACTGAAAGCAAGTGCTTAAAGTAGACATATACTTAAAGAGGTTGTAAAGGATAAACTTTTTTTTATAAAAATATTAAACACTTTATACTTACCTGCTCTGTGCAATGGTATTGCACAGAGTGGCCCTGAACCTCCTCTTCTGGGGTCCCCCGCTGGTGCTTTCAGTGCCTTCTTTTATCGGTGTACCACCATATGGTGAAACACCTTCAGATAGAATCTGATCCAAGCTGTGTGCATCCATAATTGCTAAAGGCAAAATATATATATATATTTTTTTGTTTTGGATAGAGTAGAGAGGGCTTCGAACACTTGTTTTTATTGTGATTTCTGCCACCTTTGGGGAGATTCCCCCTCTCTATTTGTCCTGTTTATCATCACTGAGCCCTGGTTCAGATATGTGTGATGCGGGAATTAGCACGATTACAGAGCCGGTTCCCGCATTGCATCGCTCCTGCAGGCAGTTCACACTGCCTTCTGCGAACTGCTGCAGGTGTCATTACAAAGTTAATGACAACCCCAGTTTTGTTCACAGATCACAGTGCGAACTGTGAACTGGCACATGAATCGGATTGCATGGGTGAGAACACCCATGCGATGCGATTATAGTGCGGGGAAAAAAGGAAAAAAAAAAAGGTACATGTACTTTTTTTGCGAATCTAGTACGAGTTCAGCCATACAACTGTATGGCTGAATTCGCACTGCTCAGAGATCGCTTGTGATCGTCACCAGCTGTGCGGGTGCGAATCACATGCGATCTCTGAGATTGCACATATCTGAACCAGGGCTGAAAGTGGAAGTAAAAAAGAAAATCTAACATGTTGGGTTGTCCCAGAAACTCTTCCAATGGGGATACTAGTTCTAGTGACCACCTCATTTGCAGAGATTTCCTCTCACTTCCTGTTTTGGATATGACACAAGAAGTAATGGTAAATCTCCCAATGGGATGCAAATGGCAAACAAAAATGACAGGGGTTATAGCCCTCCTTTACGCTATCCAAAATGAAAAAAAAAATTGCCTATAGTTCTACTTTAAGGTAAAAAAATGTCTTGCCTTTGCAACCATTTTACAAATCACATCTGAGCTATTTGAATGTGCCTGATTTAATTAACAAGTAAATTGTAACTGAAGGTGTAAAAATCACACTTAAAACGACTCCTTTCTAATTTTTGAGTATAGGACCACTTTAATAAACTTTAAAAACCAACTTACAATATAATATTGTATAAAATAATAAAGACATTTTAATGTAAAAATGGAATTCAATTGCATATTGTATACTTACAATCCACCAGCTAATGTAACTTGCAAGGGAGCATGAAGGAAATGGATTTTCTGCAGAAATAGTAAATAAAAGAAAAATGTGTACATTTTATCCATGTTGATCAGAAATTCCTCTATCAATTTATAATCTATCTATCCATGCACATACTAAATGCCTAGTACACACGATGAGAAAAATGGGATGAAAAATACCGGTTTCGGAGTGATCGTCCAATAATCTGATCATTAGTACACAGGTTTTGAGAGCCAAATATGACAGTTCAAGTGAAATTATGCAAAGGTCAAGCAAACATTTTTTCTTGAATGATAAACATTTTCATATAATCAGTACAGTATTTGTTAGTATAAAAAAAACAAAAAGATAAAAATAAAAAAAATAAAAATCGGAAGACCAAGACCACGCATGCTCAGAAGTGAAAGAATACATTACAATACATCATCAAGTTGTATTCGGTCATACAAGAATTTTCATAACTTTAGTAAGCTATTGGTTTTCAATGTAAGACTAGCATGCAAAAAAACAAAAAACAAACAAACAGATGATCGTTTATGCGATATTCTAATCGTGTGTACGAGACTTTAGTGGAACTACCTGAAAGTGGTGGGGGCAAATTGCAATGCTCTAGTTTCCGAAGTGAAAATAACCTTCTTAAACTCCTTACAGTCTGGCTTTCGCTAGCAGCCCTCCACAGAAACTGCCTTACTAAAACTGACTAACGATTTACAAACGGCTAAAACCAATGGCCACTACTCCATAGTCCTACTCCTTGACCTCTCTGCAGCCCTTGATACTGTTGACCATCTTCTCAATAAACTCTGTTCCCTTGGCCTCCAAGATTCTGGCTCTATCCTGGTTCTTTTCCTACCCATCACAGCACTCTTTCAGTGTTACCTACAACTCTGTCTCCTCCTTTCCATTGCCCCTTTCTGTAGGGGTACCCCAAGGCTCTGTTCTTGGACCCCTTCTCTTCTCTATCTACCCCTACTCCCTTGATAACCGCCCACAGCTTCCAATACCATCTATATGCCAATGACACCCAAATCTGTCTACTCCTCACCTCACTCCATCAGTCTCCTCTCGCATTACTAATTGATATATCAGCATGGATGTCGCATTGCTTCCTTAAACTAAATCTCTGTAAAACCGAGCTCTGTAAACCCCCCCCCCCCAACCCGTGCCCCCCTCCATGACTTTTACATCAAAATCAACAATGCAGCCACCAATCCCTCTCCTCATGCCAGGGTACTAGGTGTAATAATAGAATCTAACCTGTCCTTTCAGCCCTAAATCCAATCGCTGTCGAAAGCTTGTAGACTTCACCTCCGTAGCATCTCTAAAATACGCCCCTTTCTAACAAATGAAACCACCAAGCTCCTCATTCACTCCCTTGTTATCTCTTGCTGACTATTGCAACTCCCTTCTCATTGGCCTACCTCTCCATAGGCTATCCCCTTTTCAGTCTATCATGAATGCTGCTGCCAGACTTATCCGCCTTACCAACCGCTCAGTGTCTGCCACCCCTCTCAACCAATCCCTACATTGGCTCCCAATCGCCCAGTAAATTTAAATTCAAAATACTATCCACAACATACAAACCAAGCTCCCTTGTCTCCTCCTCCCATGCTTGTCTCCACGATTTCTTTAGAGCCTCTCCCATCCTCTGGAACTCTCTACCTCAACCTGTCCGGCTATCTCCTACTCTAACTGCCTTCAGGCAATCCCTGAAAACTCATCTCTTCAGGGAAGCTATCACGCCTCCAACCAATCTTTTACCACTTTGTGAAGCTCATTCCCCACAAGTACAACCTTTTGTACCACTTGCTCGTCCCTATTAAGATTGTAAACTCTTCTGAGCAGGGCCCTCTTAAACCTCTTGTATTTTATTGTATTGTCTCCCTTTTATATTGTAAAGTGCTGAGAAAACTGTTAGAGCTATATAAATTCTGTATAATAAATAATAATACCTGAAAGTGGTGAGGGCAAATTGCAATGCTCTAGTTTCCATCAGCCCCTATGAGTCTAGTAAGCTACAGCTAGCGTGGCATTCTGGCCCAAAGCAACTAATCTGATTGCCCTATTCATTCAAACAATGAAACCTAATGGGTAATGGCCTGTACACACAATCAGAGAATCGTATGAAAAATACAGCTTTCAAAGCAATCCTACGATAATCTGATCGTTACACAGCTTTCGAAAGCCAATAACAACTGTTCATCTGATATAATCTGATGGGACAAGCGTGAAAATTTTTCCCGTACAATACCAGATTGTACGATTTTCAGTTAATTAGTACAGTTGTCGTTTGAAAATACCAATGCATTACAACAGGTTTGAGTAAGCGCTGACTTTAGCGTGAAATGCATTACCTTTTATGTTCCTGTCATACCTGTGATGTGATTTTAATCATTCAATAGAGATACCAAGGAGTGCAGCAATATTCTACATTCTTGCATGCTACTAAATGCACTACATACAATGCATGACATCACTTCCAGAACTTTATTTTGTTGTAGGAAAATTTTCGTAACTTTAATAATCTTTTCATTTTTGATATGAGATTAGCATGCAAACCGACACCCCCCCCCCCCCCCCAAAAAAAAAAGTGGACAATCATTTGTCCGATAATCTCATTGTATGAACCAGGCATAGGAGTTCCCCTTATAAACTATTGGCCACAAAACTGATTGGGAGATGCATGCAAGTCTGATGTTCTATTCTTAGGAATGCTTATAAAAGCTACTTTTTATTTCTGCATCATATTCAATGCATTGGAGTCAGTTGCATTCATCTTTCCTGGAATTGTAGCTAATCACTCTGCATGCGGCTACGTGCAATCAGCAGCAGCCGCTGTCAGCATGCCATTCGTTTAAATGGGCTGAGCGGCCGAAACGAATCGCTTAACCCGGTCATTCCTGCAGCAAGAATCCACAGATACTTGCAGCAGGGATCCGGAAGCCGCAACAAACCGCGTGAAAGGGGCCTTTGAGTTGCTTCAGAAGATCTGTCCATTTTATATCTAGATGAGATCAGTATTTTTCCCAGTGATCACAGATAAAAAACCAAGGCAAATGAAGAGCCTCTGGCCATGACAATGAATGAGAGGATTTGTTTCATCTAAAAAACTAAACCCAATTGCCTGCTATGAGCAGGCAATCTCCTTTAGCTACTTTCCTTGAATCAGCTTCATAATATTCAGTGAGGCTTGTTATTTAAACTGGATACAAAGACGAGCAATTGCCTCTAGCTACCAATCATATCTGACCTTCCAGGTGAAGGAAGAGATCCAGCTGCTATGGCAAACTACTTGTGGTTATGAAAATCAGCAGTTGATCTTTTTTATGATTTTATGCATACATGGAACCAAAATATGCAATGTTTGTTTTTTTTCCAGCACACATTACTGAGTGAAATCTAAAAGTGCTGACAGACATAAAACGACCTTTGTCCAGCCAGTATCAGTCTGACTGGGAGACAATGATATGTCTCTAGGTGTGCCGTTCTCTCCAGGAATACTCTGACCAATTCATCAAAAAGGTTTTTTTTTCAGGTTGGACTTTCCCAGTCACCCACTACCCCTGAAAAGTGGGTGCAATGCAGCTGATCTGGGCATTAATGATTATGGAAGGATCTTTAATTAGGAATATCTTTCAGGAGGTCAGTTGGTGCCTACATATCCAAATGCCATCTAATGTCTGAGTACACCAAGGCCTGTTTTCACAAGGGCTTCAGCTTGTATAAGAGCCGTGTGAACAGCAAGCTTTGACAAAGCATTTGCAGAGCTTTTAGCAAGCTTTGTTGAAACATTTGCTGAAGTACCATCCAACTCCAGTTTGTAAATGTTGAACACAGATCCTAGTGGGAGTGTTGATTGCCACTTTAAGCAAGCTGCTAGCAGGCGTTTAACAAGCTTCAAGAAGTGATGACGCCTGCTAGCAGCTTGTTTAACCACTTCCCGACTGCCGTATGCAGAATGACGGCCGGGAAGTGGTTCATTTATCCTGACTGGGCGTCATATGACGTCCTCAGGATAACATGCCGGCGCACGCCGATCAGTGGTGTGTGGGGGTTTTCAGTCTGACCCCCCGCATTACCGATCTCGGTAAAGCGCTTCCATCTGAAGCACTTTACCATGCGATCAGTCGTGACCAATCACGGCTGGCCACAGTGTAACACAGGAAAGCCGTTTATCAGCTTTTCCTGTACTCGGGTCTGCAGACCTGAGTAGAGAAGAGCCGATCGGCTGCTCTCCTGATAGGGGGGGTTTGTGCTGATGGTTTATCAGCACAGCTCCCTAGGATCGCCAAACTAGACTACCAGGGAGCCTGCCCAGGGACCACCAGCAATGTGCCCACCCAGGACCACCAGAGAGACCACCAGGTAAGGGGCACAGTGCCCAATATGGATGGCACTCAGTGCCACCTTCAGATGCCACCCTGGACCACTAGGGAATGGACCCCTATAAGTGCATCTGCCCACCAGTGCCCCTATCAGTGCCCACCAGTGCCACCTATCAGTGCCCACCAGTGCCACCTATCAGTGCCCACCAGTGCCACCTATGAGTGCCCACCAGTGCCACCTATGAGTGCCACCTATCAGTGCTCATCGTTGCTGCATATAAGTGCCTCATCATCAGTGCCAATCAAGTACTGCCTCATCAGTGCCCGTCAGTGTAGCATGATCAGTGCCCATCAGTGATGGAGAAAATTTACTTATTTACAAAGTTTTGTGAGAGAAACAGAGAATTTTTTTTTTCAAAATTTTCGGTATTTATTTATTTGTAGCACAAAAAATAAAAAATCGCAGGGGTGATCAAATACCACCAAAAGAAAGAAAGTTCTATTTGCGGGAACAAAATGATAAAAATTTTGTTTGAGTACAGAGTCGCACGACCGCGCAATTGTCATTCAAAGTGCAACAGCAATGAAAGCTGAAAATTGGTATGGTAGGAAAGTGTTATAAATGCATAGTATTGAATTGTTTAATGTGACAGTCAGCACTCCCACTAGGATCTGTGTTCATTATTTACAAACTGAAGCTGAATAGTACATTAAAAGCTTCAACAAAGCTTGCTGAAAGCTCTGCAAAGCTTACTGTTCACACTGCTCTTATACAGATGCCCGTGTGAAACAGGTCTAAAAGTTGAACTATGAACAGGAACAAAGGCTGGACAGGCGCACTCAAATCCAATCTCGTAATTTTATTGAGCAAAGGTACAGGTACAGCTCAGGCGAACCACAAGTCCCAGCTAATGCATTTCACACCTTGGGCTGGTGCTTACTCATAGCTATGGCTTATGGCTATGAGTAAGCACCAGCCCAAGGTGTGAAAAGCGTTAGCTGGGATTTGTGGTTCCTCTGAGCTGTACCTGTACCTTTGCTCAATAAAATTACGAGATTGGATTTGAGTGCGGCTGTCCAGCCTTTGTTCCTGTTAGTTCACTTGCACTAGCAGCTGGCACCTGGTTCTCTGGCACACACAGCTGATTTAGTTGGAGCTTAATGGTCCTAGAGAAGATTCATTGATCATTTTTTGGAGGCCTAAAAGTTGGCTGGCCACCACGGAAACAGTCCTATGTTCTCCTTCCTTAGTTTTTCTTTAAATGTGCTTATTGTAAAGTTAATGATGAATTTCTTTTGTATTTATCTACTTACTCTCATAAAGGGGAAAGACTCCAGCTTCTGCATCAAAATTGGCAAGAGGACTGAAATGAAACCACAATGTGTTAAACCAAAAACCATTATAAAATGATTAAAGATCTATCGCTATTACTGTACAACGCAGATGCACCCATATGCCCAAGGTGCAAAATAAACTTTGTTAATTCTCTTTCAAAAAAAAAAAAAAAAAAAAAAAAAAAATTGTACAAGAACAAACAAACAACCCCAGCATTCAGAGGAATGCCACAAAGTCTCAATGATGTGTGGACGATCATGAATCAAATGTCATCTTCAACTGGAATGCTTGGTCCATGCAGCCTTCCTAAGATAGAGCAATCTAGAGGATAACTGTAAAAAAGCACACAGGAGGGTGCAAACCCCTAGTGCATTACCAAAGATTAATTATTAATAAAATGAACAAAGAGCCGAATCCATACTTACAAAAGTGGACAAAATGCATGCGTTGTGTCACACCAAATCATGATCTTGTGCTGGTATCACGTGGCCTGACCTGAGAGCGATAAAGCGCTAAGGATGGGGGTGCATCCTTCTATATGCATCAGCTTCCTGACGCAGCCGTGCATCAGGTCAGGCCATGTGACACCAGCACTGGATTGTGATTTGGTGTGATACAACGCGTTCATTTTGTCCACTTTTGCGAGTATGAATTTGGCTCTTTGTTCATTTTATTAATAATAAATCTTTGGTAATGCACTAGGCGTGTGCTCCCTCGTGTGCTTATTTAAGAAAAACATTGTTCAAAGGGATTAAAGAAACCTATCCAAAAACTTGAATTCCAGCTATGGGTGGATGCTGCTCAGCTCAATCAATCGCTGGGTTCTTCTACTATGTCGCCCTGCCAGATATCAGAAATCTAAGTCTTTCTCCAGCACTGTGTGTAATATAAAACACATGGAACATTGACTCTGGTGGTGAAAGCTCCCAGCTCTAGTTCTATGTTTGCTTTACCCACTTAGAGTCTCCCTGTACCATCTGCAGTAACGGATGTCCTACTGTTTTTGCCAAATTTAGAATAGTTGATCAAATAGAAACTCCAACAGAAAGAAAGTGAACCTTGTATTGTTATTCAATGGTAACCAAAGTCCCCTATTTGTATAAAAAAACTAATGGGTGACCAAGTTGGAACTCCAGTCAAAATATTCTTTTTGGTTTTGGATAGAGTGAGTAATGATTAGAACAGATCAGGTTTTCATTACTATCCATGATCAGGCTGCAGAGATTTGCCTTGTTTTTATGTAACCAGGACAGGAAGTAAAATCTCTTCAATGGGGATACAGATCGCGATAAAAACAATAGTACATTTTTATTGGTTGTTGAAATGAACAATTACACACATCACTTGTACATCAGTACTGCATGTGCACAAATAATGTTGGGACAATAAAACATCATTATCCAAGGCCCTAAACAGCAGAGTGTATAAAACAAAAAGAAGAATTTCAAACATATCAGAGGACAGGACAGGAGATGCTCAATGGAAGGCAAAGGGGGTATAAAGGGAAATGGACTGCATTAATTTAGCAAAATATAGGGTCTGGGAGTTTTGGGGAAGATTATAAAAAAAGTGGAGGATTAGGGGGAAAAAAAAAAAAAAAAAAAAAAAAAGGGGGGGGGGGGG
>BLSH010037215.1:1333013-1348402 GCA_018402905.1 Glandirana rugosa
CCCCCCCCCCCCCCCAAAAAAAAAAAAAAAAAAAAAAAAAAAAAAAAAAAAAAAAAAAAAAGGGACTCTCTCGCAATACTCATTTAACTGAGCATGTGCAGAGTGCCCCCAAGGCTCTGTACCATCAGCAGATGCATTGGGGACAGTATTAGACGGGGAGGATCAGAGAAGACAGGATCAAACTGCCTTTTTACACAATGCAGAGGATTAACCCCTTGGGTTCCACAGTGAGTATAACAAGCATGCTTTACTGCATATACAGACTGATTTTACTGTTGTATGTTTAGTAACACTTTAAACAGTGCTACACTATTGGCGGTTCTGGCGCCTCTTTCACCCCATCCCTTCTTGAGTAAATAGGCATGCATAGCATATTTTATACTTTGGGTGTACATGTTACACCCTCCCTCTGTGTACAACATTTTTTGGTAATAATCTTATCATTAAATTAACGAATAACAGAAAGGGATGCAGACAGGAAAAATGGTGGTGTTCCCTAACATTAATGGCCACTGTAGAAGCCCCCCCACACTGGTAGTTAGTGTAGGGAGGTCAATTCACCATTCGCTCATTGGGAACCCCTAGCAACCTGGTGGGGAACCCTGGTAAAGAAGGGCCGATCTAATGTATTCTCAGTGTTCGTATTATAGAACGCTCAATAGAAAACAAATAGTTTGCAATTACCTGCAAGCCTCAACAAGCAGCTTCGCTCTGTCCAGCTCTTGCTCAGACACAACCACTGTCCTGGGGTCTGTAATATTGAAGAAGTGCTTCAAGCGACCCATGAACGTATTCTGATCCCATCTTGGGGCATCAATGTTAAACCTGGAAACATCGACTTCCATACTTCCTTGCCTTTCCTAAATTAAATTAGAGACAAGATGGTTATGAAGTCAAAAACACAATGCTGTGATGTGTGTGCGATAGAAGACTTAAAAAAAAAAAAAAAACACCACACACACACGTTTGTTATGTAAAAGAAAAAAAAAGAAAAATCAAATCAAATGCTGCATTTGGTACAGCCGGCACACATGACATTATACAAGATTTATATGGCGCCAACAGTTTGCTCAGCGCTTTACAACATGAGGGCAGACAGTACAGTTGTAATACAATTTAATACAGGAGGAATTAGAGGGCCCTGCTCGTTAGAGCTTACAATCTAATTCAAGCAAATGGGGCTACACCACAACTACATGTAACGGATGGTAGCGCTGCACAATTGTTAAAAGATCACGATCTTGATTCAACCCCCCTCACAATCTCAACCCGACATTTCCTCGATGCTATGTGACAAGCGCAGAGCCGCTCAGAGCGGTCAAAAAAAAAAAAAAAAGGCAGTTTGCCAAGTTTCAAAACATTTGTGAGCAAACTATAAACATTGTAATGTTTTGTTCTATAAGATCAAAGGAATCAACTTTCTGTCTGTAGATTAAGTTAAGCACTTGTTGATTTCAAGTTAAATCATTATTTTTTGCTAGAAAACTACTTAGAACCCCAAACACATATATATTTTTTAGCAGAGACCCTAGAGAATAAAATGGTGATTGTTGCAATATTTTATGTCACGCGGTATTTGCGAGGTTTTTCAAACGCAATTTTTGGGGAAAAAATTACTTTCATGAATTAAAAAAAAAAAAAAAAAAAAAAACACGAAACAGTGAAGTTAGCCCAATTTTTTTTTGTATGATATGAAAGATGATGTTACACCACGTGACTCATGAGAGAAACTTGATCTTTATTCTAAGCAAAAAAATTGTGATTCTCATTTAGGCCAGAATTGTGCAGCTCTACTACATGCTGTAAAGCGCTGTGCAACAAGATGGCGCTATATAAATCCTGTATAATAATAATATCTTGATGTGCTATTCAACGCTGCAGTTATTGTGAACAGATGGTAGGAGATGAAGGCTTGAGATATGATATATATTATATTTTTAGGGGGGGGGGGGGTGAGATTTGTGGCACTTTAAAGCATATGAATAATAAAATAATGCAAATGATACTGATGTAAAAAACGTATCAAAGTCAGCCAAGCATATGTAACAGAATTTAAATAGAAGCATGTCACAGGGATTTAATATATATATATATACACACACACACACACACACACATACATACCATACACACTGTGCTGAGCACTATACATGGCACTCTGTTTAGAGATCTTGTTAAGAACCATATACAGTGACCTCTAGAATACGGTTATTTGGTGAACAGAGAGCTGAAATTAACCACTGCTGACTCAGATAACCGATAACACCCAACCAGAAAAGTCAAAGTAAGGACGTTCACAAAGTGATTTATTGCCCAGAATTAATTCACCCAAGTAACTGGTAACGCCATTTGTAAAGGACTTGGTGAAGCGTGCCTTTTTTATTCAAGTGTGCTTTTTTATTCAGCTCATGTAAAATAACACGTAATATATCAAAAAATATATATTCTATATAAACACTGTATACTAAAAGCTCATTTACACAAGCATTGGCCCTCTGAAGAGCGATCTGTAGCATATTGCTTTTCAATGGGCATTTGACAGGCATCTGAGGTGGCAATATGTCACCTCCTCACTGCCTATTTTAACCCTTACAAGCCCGCTCTGGTGACTTGTTGATTAGCCGTGCAATGTTTGTATATGTTTTTTTCCTTGGCTCTGTATCAGAGTTTGATTTGGCTGCATTTGGCAGTGGTTACTGCCTGCCAGATGCGACAGCAGGGAGAATTTTGTCCAAAGTACACGTCTATACCCCTTATACAGGTGCCTTTGCAGCTTAAGCCTCCTACACACGGTTCGACGGTCGTACGACTGAACGGACCAAATCGTATGTTGGCTGTTGTATCTAGCATACTGACATGCACTACACGATCGTATGACCAAGCTGAACGTAGTGTTGTGTTATGAACGTATAAGAGAAAGTTCAGATGCATGTAATTAGTGTCCGGCCGTTCCTGACTTCTGAGCATGCGTGTTTTGCACAATACAACTTGTTGGACCAACTTCTCTGTACACACGATACAACGGTCGTAAGACCGCTTGTTGGTACTACCAAGTTTTCTAGTTTGCTCATACAACTTCTGTTGTACGACCGTCGTCTGTTCTAATCATGCGTACTAACGATTGATTTCGCATACAACGGTTGTTCGTACGACCTGTTGTATACGACCGTCGAACCGTGTGTACGAGGCTTTAGGGGAAGCAGTAAAAACGTGGTGTTCTTACAACCCTTCAGCCACCATTGTAAAGTAAGCCTGACTATCAAGACGTAAAAAGAAAAAAAAAAAAAAATGTTCCTTTCACAAACACAGAGGTAAATACATTAAAGCAAGAGAAAGAAAAGAAAAGAGAAAAAAGGAAAGGAAAGGAAAAAAGAAAAAGAAAAGAAAAAATTATTATTCTTACCTGCTCTGTGCAATGATATTGCACCCTTTAACTCCTCTTTGGCAGTCCCCCACGGGCGCTGTCTGCTCCTTCTTCCTGTGGCTACCACCTATGTATGCACACTCCCAGGCTGGACTGTGTGTGTCCATAGATACACACAGCACTGGTAAGCCCACTCCCTCATCACAGGAGTCTGAATAGCAGCAACAGGAGCTTATGATTCCCGCTGCCCTCAGCGTCTCCTGAGAGACGGCAGTGCTGCAGCTGGGAGAGTGCTGGAGCAGTGAGGAGCCAGGTAAGTGTTTATGGATGGGGTGGGGAGGGTAGAACAGGTAGTGGGGTGTTTTTAACCTTAATGCAGGGAGTGCATTTAGGCCTCATGCACACAGGGCGTTTGCCTTTCCTCCTGGCAACAGTGTTTTGCCAAAAAAAAAAACCTGATGCAAATGCATTTAGGTACGTCAAGCACTTGGGAGCTCTTTTTATTGGCCATTGGAACAAATTAACGCTCAATTGCCAAATGGGCCTAGTGTTAATGCACGTTTATACATGTTTAGGTGCGTCAAGCTTTTTTTCCTGCCAAAACGCTGCTGCTCCTAGATACGCTGGCAGTGGGGTTCTTTCTGCCTCTAAACGCCTATGTGTGCATGGATAGATTGGATAACAGAGAGGGGTTTATTGGCAGAAAAAAGGAAAAACACCAGGTGCCCCTAAAAGCAGGGTTTTTAAAGCTCAGTGTGCACAAGGCCTTAAAGTGGTTTTAAAGCCTAAATATTTTTTACCTTAATGCATTCTTTGCATTAACCTCTTCCCGACCAGCTGCCGCAGTTTTACACCACGTAAAAGAGAGTGCTCCTAATCTAAGCTTATTACCTGTATAGAAAACACCTGAGAGCCAGAAATCTTGCTGACTGACGGGATCAAAAACAGTGGAATCTCGGATTACGAGCATAATCCATTCCAGGAGAATGCTTGTAATCACTTGTATATCAAAGCAAGTTTCCCCATAGGAAACAATGGAAACTCAGATAATTTCTTCCACAGCGACTGCTTATCTATGCAATACCGTATGTGGCCAGGGGTGTGGGGGCGCTTTCAGTATTTCAGAGTGCTTCTGAGCGTCTCCAAGCCTCACCAGCGCCCCCATGCGGTATTGCATGCACAGAGGCTTAATCCTGCGAGACAGCGCCATCAAACAGAGTCAGGATTTTTTTAAAAAAGAAAACTGCTCGTATTGCGAAACGCTAGTTAACCGCGTTACTCACAATCCGAGGTTCCACTGTACTTATTTCACTCATTTCAAAAAAAGTTTTATAAATTGATTTGCATTTAAGCCCTGGTTCACGCTGACAGCGGGGATGAAGTGGTGCGCGTTCATCTGAACTCACACCATTTCATTCCCGTATGTCAGTCCCCACTTTAGGTGCGATTTCAGAGACATCTGTGTGGGTTGCTGCACAGATATCAATGGAAATCGCACCTGAAAAAAACGGCAAAAGTAGTACAGAAACTACTTTTGGGAATCGGTGGGGCACCACAAATGCAGCGTCACACCAATATGGACGATGCAATTGCTGCCGATTTGGAGCCTAGGTTCACATTGGAGAGATTTGATGAGAATGCTCTCTCCCGCACGAATGCTGGGTCCGCACTGTGCAATGACTTATATTGGCATGGGGCAGGGCCAATGGAAGACGTAATCAGGAGGCCCCACCCCTTTGTGACGCCACCCCCCTGGGCATGATGGGGCAGTGACATCACCCCGGAGGCCCCGTCCCATGCCAATTCAAGTCATTGCACAGTGCGGACCCAGCATTAATGCAGGAGAGAGTGGTGAGTCAACATCGGAGGAAGGAGGAACAGAGGGAGAAGACAGCGGAGGCAGAAGACAGCGGACAGAGGGAGAAGAACTGGCAGAGGGAGAAGACAGCGCCAGAAGAGCCAGAGAGAGGAGAATAAATCAGAGCGAGAAGAACTGGAGCCGATTTAATAAAATACTTTTTAAAAAAAAAAAACCTGTGTAGTGTGTTTATTTTTGACACTTTTTTTTTTTTTTTTTTTAGGTTAAATGGGTAAGGGTACAATGTACCCCATACTCATTGGCATAGGGTGGGGGGGCCGGGATCTGGGGATTCCCAAAAGCCCCCCCCGCCCACAGACCCCGACAACCACCGGCCAGGGTTGTCAGGAAGAGGCCATGGATACAAGGTGCTTTGGGGCTGGGGTGCGCAGGGCCCCCCTGCCCCAATGCACCCCCCCATGTTGAGGGCACGCAGGCTGGTATGGTTCGGGGGGGTCCCCACCTCCTTTCCTAACCTACCGGACTGCATGCTCAGATAAGGGTCTGGTATGAATTTTGGGGGGCTCCCACGCCATTTTTGGGGGCGTGGGGGTTCCCCTTAGAGTCCATACTAAACCAAAGGGCCTATTATGTTCTTGGAGGCGGAACCCTTGCCAATTTTTTTTTTTTTTTTTTAATTTGGCGGGGGTTCCCCTTCAAGATCCCCAGAGCACATGGTGCCTGGTATTGTTGGGATCAAAGTCGGATCCCTGTTCACTGAAATCGGACCGTTTTAGGACACATGTAGGATGAAAGTCTGATCACTGTCATGTTGGACAAGTGTGAACCCAGCCTAACAGAAGCAGCCAATGTTCAGGTATTCTGACTGCTGCAAGGGACGCCTATCAGACGGCAATACTTGGCAGGGCAGATTTGCTCATCCACATTGTACAGTGTGGTGGGGGAATTCAATTTCTCTCATTGAGCACATGAGAAATCTTAGTGTATGGTCAGCTGGAGGCCCTGAGGATGGCACAACAAAGGCTCATGTATATGGCTGAGAAAACAAACGTTTTTAATCAGTAGACTTTTTTTTTTCCCGGTTATGAACATAGATGTATCGTTTTTGACGGGGCCATGCACACAGCTGTGTAAGAGATCAGTAACTTGCACTAAGTTCAGATCTGTAAATAAAAAATCTGCAATGGAGATGCTACGTATGTATGGTCTGTATTTTTGGCTGTACACGTGCACTAAATGTTTTTGCGAACATGCATACAGTGTAAATGTTCTCCTTTGTACACAATCCACATGCGTCATAGTAAGGGAGAAAGCCAGGCAGCAATAGCCTAAAACCAATAGGCTGCATGAACCCTGTATGCATGCAAACGTTTCTCAAAATGACACATGTACAGTGTATAGAGTACTTTTTCTCAGAATCTTGCTGCCAGCTTCTGCCAGGAAGATCTAGTTGGCACCCGTGTGTATGTAGCCCATGGGAGATTTTTGATTGCGCAATCAATCACAGACAGAAGAAGTGTGATAAAATAGAGCATACTAGGGGGGAGGGGGTCTTGAAATGTCAGGCATAATATAGGGAGCTCACACAGTGTCCCATTTCCAGATTCAGGCCTCACCAGCAATAATCAGGCAGCACAACGCCACTCCGGCCTAAAATTAAAATGAAGTGGCATTGCTTATAAATAATTCTGCCCCTTACCTTTCTGCTTTTCTCTATACAGAAAGGCACCAGCATTGGCTTTCTTCCAGCAAATAAACATTGTGCATCGCTTATAGTAAACTTCATTGTTTGTTTCAAATGACTCCCTTTCCCAAAATCTACAAATATTTACACCTGCGTTGGCACTTTGAAGAGCGATCCACCATGTTTGAGAGGTGGTGAGGAGTCATTAGGGCGTCTCTCTACAACCTAAAAGCCGCCACCATGTGCAATGCACGTGGTAGCAGTGCGGCCCCCTTTCACATGAAAGCAGGGAAAAGGTTTGTCATGTTACAATGCAAAGTAACACGGCACGTGTATACCCCTTTTGCAGCTTAAGTGAAACATCTGGGGGAGCCAGGGAAAAAAATGCTATATAAAAGCAATAAAAATGCAGTAATAATCATAGGAAGAGCAGTGATGTCATTGGCATGTGTGTATAGGTTAAGACTGGCTTTATATTCCCCATGCTGTGCGAGAAGCAAGATGGTGGCATCTAACCGAGAATAACTGGGCCCTAATAGAGTGGTGCAGGGTATTTGCTTCATAAAATGAAGTTGGCACCAATTCCCTTAAGCATTGGCTAAGGTACAATTACACAAAACAAAAAAAAAAAAAAAAAAAGGAGAGAGAGAAGGAGGGTGCACCAGCCTAGTGCATTATCCAAAGCATCATTCTTTATTTTTTTTTTGTTTTAAATGGAGTAGGCAATTATACTCACAAACAGAAGCATTAAAAGCTCATCACATGTACCAGGAGAACCATAAACCGTGCTCCAGAGAACACAAGATGGCATCTGAAAATGAACCACAAACTGACGCGTTTCAAGAGTGTCTCCTCTTCCTCAAAGCTAGGAACAAGAGGGGACACCCCATGAAATGCGTTCGTTCTGTGGTTCATTTTTGGACACCATCTGGTGCCCGGTTTACGGTTCTGGTTGGAGCCTCTCCTGGTACATGTGATGAGCCTTTGATGGTATGTTAGTATAATCATCTACTTTTTTTGTTTAAAACAGACATGCTTTGCATAATGCATTAGGCTGGTGCACCCCCTTTTGTGTTTGGTTATACAGTATTTTTGGATCACCCCAGTCTGAGGAGGGCTGCAAGGCATAGTGGAAACTTAAAGATTGGTGACATTCCTGTGGATCAGGAAAACCAGAAGTAGAGGCCATTTACTTCCACTTTCTGGTCTCACACTTGAGGCCAGAAGAGAGCTTTTGGCTAATGTACCTACAGATATCTACTGACATGCAAACGCGGCCCCCAGACCCAGTCACATATCCAGTTGCAAGACATGGCAATCTTTCATATATGGGAGGCCCCCAAACCCCACTGGTCAGTCAGTAAACCATCTGCCAGAGTCACTTTCAGCATACCACCCCGTTACCTGAAGGCACTTTGATCAGGCACCCATTGTCAACTGCCCTCTTGGGTTTGTGTGTGTACTTAGCCTTAGGGCCCTTTCACACGGGCATTCCGTTCAGCCAGACCTGAACGGACACTCAATGCAGCCCTATGGAGCGGCGGATGTCAGAGGAGACATGTCCACTCACACCCGTCGCTCTCCGATCCGATACTGTCTGGGAAAAACAGATGGGTGGAAACCCTATATTCCATCCGTCTGTAGAATCGGATCGGAGCGAATCGGATGACAACGGACAGGCGGTCCATTTTCATCCGATCCCCATAGAGCAGAGTGGGGTTCTGACAGATCCATCTCCGCTCAGTGAGCAGAGACAGAGTTGCCATCCGTCGGCTCAGCAGGGATCGGCGGATCGATCCCTGCTGAGCAAAGACAGACCCTTCACACAGAAAGCCCGAGTGAAAGGGCCCTTACTGTGAAAACTATCCATTTTTTATTGGTCTTTAATGACTTTGTGATGTCATAGCTATTTAGGAAATCGTAATTTATTTTACCTGTATCTTAGAGATTATTCTTAAATTTCAGAAATCATTCCCGCAGGAGCTCAGATATTGCACTTCCTTGATCCAAGAGACCCCAGATCCGGTCTATATGAATGTAAATTTCAGGTTATGCCTGTATTGAATAAGCTGGCCAAACATGTAAACAGTTCTCTGGGCTAGGCTGAATGAGAGAAATCCATAGATGCCCCCCAGAATCTCCCACTGCCAGCTATTATATTCTGACAGCTGTCACAATACCCCAAGGCCCCTTTCACATGGGCGTTCCGATCAGGTCCGCATGTCAGTTTTTCAGGCGGACCTGATCGGATGCGCCATTCAGCCCTATGGAGTGGTGGATGTCAGCGGTGACATATCTGACGATATCCGATCCTGTCCGTGAAATCCAGACGGATGGAAACCCCATTTTCCATCAGTTTGGAGAATCGGATGAAAACGGACAGGCGGTCCATTTTCATCCAATCTCCATAGACGACAGCAGGGCTTTGACAGGTCGCTCTCTGCACAGTGAGCATAGACTGATCTGTCATCCACCTGCTCAGTGGGGATCAGCGGATCGATCTCTGCTTCTATGCATATTAAAAGGAACTTTTTTCCAACATATAAGTGCATCCGTGCATGTGAAATGCTCATAAGAAATGTGTGTAAATGCATGTGTATGAATGTGAAGCAGCCTGGGAGTACACTATACTATACCATGGGTAATACAAAGTGCAAAGTGACCATTGAGCAATCATTACCCACAGAAATTAATCACAAGCAGATAGAAGGCACGACAAGCCGTGACCTAAAATGCTCCCTGGTGTTCCCATCTGTACATTTCACACATTTATTATGAATTGTGCAGTCAGAATACGTTCATATTTCTACTGCTGAAATCAGACTGTTTACTATACATCACAAGTCATATGAATACTGCTGAATGGTGTAATCCTAAAATTCCTTTGAAGATATCTAAAGCCAAAACTTTTTTTTTTGAGCTGATGGATGACGGATCCGTCTCGGCTCTCAGTGCAGAGACGGATCCGTCAGAGCCCCCACTCTCCCCTATGAAGAATCAGATGACAACGGATCCATCTGTCCATTGTCATCCGATCCGCATGGAAAAATTCCAGTTACACTTACCGGTAACTGTTTCTGGGAATTCTTCCAGGACGGCACAGCTGAGAGATGACTGGTCTCACCTGGACAGGAAACACAATCAAGAACAGAGTTTAAAAGGTCCCACCCTCCCTCTGCCCCTCAGTTGAGACAAAGTATTAACCCACACCAGTGCACGAGGCTATTCTTCTGTGACAACACCAACACATACAAACGGGTGGGAAGTAGGCCTGCCGTCCTGGAAGAATTCCCAGAAACACTGTTACCGGTAAGTGTAACTGGAATTTTCTCAAGTCATTCTTCCAGGACGGCACAGCTGAGATGATGGGCAAGGAGCTCAGGCCTACCTTTAGGGCGGAACCACTGCCTGCAGGACTTTTCTACCGAACGCCAGGTCCTGAGGTGACAACAACTCAACTCTGTAGTGTCTCACTTGCCTGCCTTATCCATCTTGCCAGTGTCGACTTAGATGCCTGGAGACCCTTCCTCTGGCCCCAGAAATTAATTAACAAATGGTTTGACCTTCTAAACCCTTAGACACGGCCTAAGTAAACTAATAGACAACATCTAATGTCTAAAGTATGGAAGCTTGCCTCTCACTCATTCCGAGGGGCTGTGCAAAAAGAGGGGAGAACAATCTCCTGGCTCCTATGAAACTGTGAAGCCACCTTAGGGAGGTATAGGGGGTCCTGCCTGAGTACAACCCTGTCCTCCAAAATCAACAAAAAAGGCTCTCCAACTGTCAGAGCCTGTGAGTCCCCTATCCTTCTGGCTGACGTAATTGCCAAAAGGAAAGCCATTTTGAAAGAAAGAAACTTAAAGGTCGTCTGAGCTACCGGCTCAAACGTCTCCCTGGTTAGGGCATCCAGAACCAAGGACAAATCCCACGGTGGAAAACTTTTTACCTTTACCGGGGTCACCCTTTCCCTGGCTAACAAAAATCTTTTTATGAGCGGGTCCACAGCTAGCCTCCTATATAAAAATACTGATAGGGCCGCCACCTGTACCCTAAGGGTCTTGACTGCTAGACCCAAATCCACCCCATCCTGGAGAAAATCCAGGACGGATGGGGTTGCCCATCCCGGATGGATGGGGTTGCCCATTCCGGGACTTTTCTTGCAGCACACCAGCGAGAGAAGACCCCCCCAGATCTTGGCGTAAATGCGCCTGGTGACCGGCTTTCTGCTCAGCAGGAGGGTATCAATTACCCTCTCAGAGCAACCTTTCACGCACCAGGCCGTCAGGGCTAGGAACCCTGGATCGGGATGAAACACCGGGCCCTGGCGGAGGAGATCCTGCCTGAGAGGTAGAGGAAACGGTGGGGGCGACTGATCATCTCTTCAGCGTGGGAAACCACGCCCTCCTTGGCCACCAAGGAGTGATAAGGATATGACGGATCCCTGTCCGGCTTAGCTTCTGCAGTACTCTGGGGATGAGAGCAAGAGGAGGGAAAGCATACGCCAGTCCGAAGTCCCATCTGTGAGCTAGAGCATCTACCCCTCTTGACCAACTCTTTGGTGAGAGAAAATAATTCTGGAACCTTCCTGTTCTCCCTGGAGGCAAAGAGGTCCACTTCTGGTGCACCAAACTGCTGCTTTACTAGAGCAAAGACTTCCTCGCATAATTCCCATTCTCCTTGGTGAATGGGCCGTCTGCTTACAAAGTCCACTTCCACATTGAGATCCCCCCTTATGTGGACCGCGGAGATTGAGGGAATCCTCTTCTCTGCCCACTCTAGGATCTCCTGCACCAACCTGGCTAGCCTTTGGGACTTGGTCCCTCCTTGGTGGTTCAGGTAGGCTACTGCAACAACGTTGTCCGAGAACACCTGAACCTCTCTGTTCTGAATCAGATCCCTGAATACCTTCAGTGCTTCTCCGACTGCCAGGAGCTCCCTGAAGTTGGATGAGGCCCTGCTCTGAGCCTGATCCCAGGCTCCCTGGGCTCGAAGGTCTTCCAGGTGGGCCCCCCACCCCCAAGCGCTCGAGTCGGTGGTGACACTTAGAGGCTTTTGTTGGGTCCAGGGGCGGCCTTTTGACCCCCAGCCTGGACTGAGCCACCAACCCAGTGCTTCCCTCACGTACCCCAGGAGGGATACCTTTCCTTCCAAGGACGACTCCTTCCTGTCCCAACTGGTAAGCAGGAACCTCTGGAGGTCTCGAGAGTGTAGCTGGGCCCAAGGTACCGCGGGAATACACAATCTCATGAGGCCTAGGACCCTCATGATGGCCCTCAGTGACACCAGCTTGGCGTTGCACAAGGCCAACACTGCTTCCTGAACCTTTACTACCTTTTCTCGGGGGGAGAAACATTTTCTGTGCTACCGAATCCACCCGGTAGCCCAAAAAAACCCTTCGTCTGCAAAGGTTCTAGGGAGGATTTCTCACAGCTGATCATCCATCCTAGGTTTTCCAGGGTGGAAATCACTCTGTCCCAGTCCGACAGCACCCGCTCCAAGGACGAGTTGCAAACCAGCATGTCATCCAAGTATGGAATCAGGGCAATTCCCTGGAGGTAGAGATATGATACCACCTCGGCAAGGATCTTTGTGAAGATCCTTGGGCTGGAAGCCAGCCCAAAAGGGAAGGGCCCTGAATTGCCAGTACTGAACGCCTTGCCTCATCTTGATTGCGAAGCGCATACATTTCTGATGTTCCGGGGCAATTGGGACATGGAGGTAGGCATCCTTCAGATCCAACGTGATCATGAACACCCCCTCCCAGAAGTGTCTTCTGACCGTGTACATACTCTACATCCGGAATTTTTTGTATCTCAAGTGCTTGTTCAGCTTCCGAAGATTTATAAATCAGACAGAATTTTCCTGAAGGCTTTACTACCACGAAAATATGGGAGTAAAACCCCCGCCCCTGCTGGTCCCCTGGAACTGGTGTGACAACCTCCTGGGTCGCCAATTCCCGGATGCTTTGCAGGAGTCCCTCGGCTTTCTGCGGATCTCTGGACAAATGTGTTAGGACAAAATTTGGAGGAGGGGCGGACAGAAACTCCAATCCGGACCCCTCTTCTAGTAGGTGGAGAATGTACGGGCTCTGGGTGATTTTCCTCCACTGGGGGAGAAACCACCTGAGCCTCCCATCAACCCGTGGCTTGGCGTCACTTAGTTTCCTTAGTGGAAGGGCCGGGACTGGAAAACAGGATTCCTCCTTTCTGTTTCTCCTTTCCGAACCCCCACTTTTTTTCCTGCCTCCCTTTTACCTTTGAATTTGTCCTTGGTAGGGGGGGGCCTTGAAAAAATTTTCTATCCTTTTGGCTTCACAGGAAATTTCTTTCCTTTCTCGGTTGACCAGGACAACACCTGCTCTAAGCCTGCCCCGAAGATCAGGGAGCCCTCAAAGAGCAACCCACAAAGACAGGACTTGGATATAAAATCTCAATCCCAAGTTTTTACCCAAAATGCTCTCCTAGAAGAGTTTAGGAGGGCTGTTGACTTGGCCGTTGCCCTTACGGTTTCCCCGCTGAGTCAGCCAGGAAAGCTACCGCTTTCCCAATCACTTCCAGGGAATCTGCAACCCCTTGGGACGCATTCCCCTGGATACCTGGTCCACTAGCCTGTTCACCCAGGCGTCTGTGTTCCTGGCCACACAGGCCAAGGCCAATGCAGGGCCCATGGCTGCTGCATTAGCTTCCCAAGCCCTTCCTAGCAAGGTTTCAGACTTCCTGTCCATCTGATTGGGGATATTGCCCGCATCCTCGAAGGACAGGTCAGAGCGCTTGGATACCTGCGCCAAGGAGGCATGCAGCTTGGGGAACTTTTCCTCATCCGCCTCGCTAAAGGGCCATCTGCGTTTCCAGGTTTTCAGTTTCAGGATTTTCCTCTCCGGTTCCTTCCATTCCCTCAGAATTATATCCCTGAGAGACTGGTGAACCTGGAGAGATTTTGACTGAGGTTTCAACAACCCCCTGTACATTCTGTCTTGGGCTGAAACCTTTGATGCTGGCTGTTGAATCCCCTGACTATCCTGATCTAGATTACCCCCTCTTCTGGGGAGCTTAGTCCCGAAGGGTCAGCTTCTTCCCCTGAGCCAAGTCCGGTTGGGGTCCTAGGGGATGCTCCTGTACTACACCAGGAGGACCACCCCCTGGGATAGGGAATCTTTCCTACTAGAGAAGGACTCAGCCCGACCCCTGGACCTAGTAGTAGTTTTAAAATTCTGGAGGGTAGCCACTCTCCGACTGTAAGGCCAGACAATCTTTCACGACCTGAGCGGTCTCCTTGCCTGTCAGTTTATGGATAAACTTAAAGCAAAACGGCTTTGTGTGACCCTGAGGCAGTTTATCGTTGCAATAACCGCAACGTTTAGAGCGGGGCGGGGTCTTTATAGCGCTGGTGGCCGACCCCTGGGCTAGGCGTACTGTTCCTGGAGAAATAAAACACATCCAGACCCAGTTAGATTTAACAGGCCCTGGGACGTTCCTGACAAGCCCCTTCTCAAGAACGCCCCCCCTGTCCCAAACTGCCATCAGCGGGGGTGAGGGATAGGGCTGCCCCCTAACCTTCCCCCTCCCCCTACTGCGATCAGGTAGACTCACCCCCCCCATGGCCTCCTCGATCGCTGAGAGCTCTTCAGGCCCGCTTTCCTTCCCCATTCGGCTCACGCACCCGGCCGTCAGGCCCTCTAGGAGTCGTACAGGCCTTGAGAAGGGAAAAAACTTGGCCCCCTCTCCCGCCGTCTTCGCGTGTGTCAACACACCGCTGGTGACCGCCATATTGCCGGAGTCCCGGATATGGCCTCTATCGGCTGTCCTCGGCATGCCGTTCAGAGAGCTTCACTGACCGCTTGCGCCGCTTCGCCGGGCAGACACACAGGGCTGAGCAGCGCGAAACCGACAAGCTCCACAGCCTCCTCACAGCCCAGTGAGATTGCAGCCACTTAACCAGCACTACCGACGGCCTCCCCATCCCTTCAACATCTTCAGGTAGGGGAGGAGTGGGAACATGTTCCCTAGGGTTCTGGGAAAGCACCACTGCACCCAGAAATCCCCAGCTTGGGGGGGGGGGGGGAGGCGGGGAGGGGGGCCCCTGCCGCCCCTTCCGGCTGTCGTTCCCCCCCCCCGTGACTTACGGAAATCCCTCTGGGACTGGAGCGAGCTTGCCCCCGACCAGCATCCACCACTGGCTGCCCCAGGGTCAGTGTCCGAGAGGAGGATCTGAGCCCCAGGCCTTGATCCCATGGAAGAGAAAATAAATGTTTCGCTGCATCCTGTGGGAAACACAAAAACTGAGGGGGAGAGGGAGGGTGGGGCCTTTTAAACTCTGTTCTTGATTGTGTTTCCTGTCCAGGTGAGACCAGTCATCTCTCAGCTGTGCCGTCCTGGAAGAATGACTTGAGAAAATGGGATTTTCCTGTGTCAGATTTTACGGGTCTGGAGCTGATTGGAGAGCGACGGGTGTCAGCGGATAGGGCTGCATGGAGTGTCTGTTCAGGTCCGCCTGAAAAAAAAAAAAGGGGGGGGGGGGGGGGG